>PVJC01000482.1:0-123945 GCA_004026665.1 Murina feae
GTTCAGAGCCGCTGGGAGCTTGTGGCTCTCTCCGTTTTGGAAAAGAACCACGACCTTCCGGTACCAGCCCTTCCCCGAGCCCGTGCGCGCGCCTCCGTACCTCTGTACTTTGCTTCCGCTGCTGCTCTGAGTCTCAGACTCTTCTCTGGTTGTAGGATTTTCACTCAGCCAGCCGTCCTGTGGGTGCGAGGGGTGTCCGCGTGTTCTTTTCGCGGTTTTTCTGAAATAGTTGTTCACAGCTGCATATGCGGTGTCTACCCTATGCCGCCATCTTGTTTCTCTCTATTTTTTTTTTCTTTATTTTTTTTATTATTACTTAAAATATTACAAAGAGTAATCAGGACTTTTTTAAAATGCCACAGGATGCGGGACAAATTGTTAAAAATCGGGACTGTCCCGCCAAAAGCGGGACATCTGGTCACCTTATATTAGATGCTCTTTGGTGCTTTTTTAATACCCAGAACTGTTTTCTGTCCATAACTGTTCTCTGCCGGAGAACAAATTGTTCACAAGTGTTGGTCATCTGATTTTTGAGCAAAGAAAATCTTTACACACGTACACGGGTGTGGTTTCTGAACATTAAAAAAAATTGTAGGCATGTGGCGAGGTGAACAACTACAAGAGTTTTAGAATCAGACAATATTTTGCCACTCTGAGCCTCTGCTTCTATAACTATAAATTTGGGATAATAAGAATAAGCACAACACAAACTTGTCATAAGGATAGAAACACATAGCATATGTTTCTTAAAAAGCATTTTTTAAAATGATAAACTTTGTACTCATGTTAATCATCTTAGTTACTACCATTCATTAAATCAATTAAACAGTTAAATAGTCAAGGCAATTAAATAGTCGCAGAGCAATACTGTTTTCTAGGACCAAGCATGGGAAGAGCGCAAAGATGTTTAAGACATGCCCTTGCCTGGGGATACAGGCCACCAGACTAGCCCAGGGAAGAATGAGCGAAGTGCTAAATTAGGACAAAACCTATAAGCATCAAGGAAAGAATATTGACTTCTGTATTTTAGTTTGTATTTTGGCTCCACTTTTTGTTCAACTAGCTGTCTGTTGGTTTATGTCTGACTTCATTCATTTCATATCTCTTGAAATAAAATGGTCCGTCCAGCAGTTTGAACGTCTGACCCAAACAGAATCCAGATCAGAGTCTTTGGACAGTTTCCAAAGGTGGGTGATGCCATCTAGAATTCCAGGATTCTGTAAGAATAACCATGTGATTTTGTTGAGAATCTTTTAAAGAGGCAAAAAACACGAGTGGGGGTTTAGAGATCTGCTTTTCTCCTCAGCTCTTTAGTAATGCTCTGTAATTTTCCTCAGAAGCACACTTTCTTTTAGAGATGCCTCGCCAAGCCTGTCTGCACATTAAGAGGTCCATCTACCTCTGACCTGGAATCACTACTAAGGGCCAGCAGCTCACAGTCAGACCTGGAGGGTCCAGACCTAGGTCCATATGAGAGAACATGCCTTCTGCTTCCTTGTTGTAGCCAGAATTGACTCCACATGGAGCCAGGAAATGACCCTTGGTGTGTGGGTGGCCACAGAGGCAGCCCAGCCCCCCACCTTCCCTCAGAAGCCCTACTTCCTAATTTTCCAAACTCACGTTGCCAGCGTTGCTCATGGTGGTGGCTGCGTCATTTCCCCATGAGTGGGAAGGAAAAACAAACCCATGAACAGGCGCTTCTCACTTTGAGGATATTCTGTTAAGGACTCTGGTCATTTTATGGAGAAAAATCTGTGGAGAAAATACAGACCCTCCTCAGAGATCAATATGTTTAACAAACGACTAGTGTCAAATGTGCATGATGGAAGTTGGGCAGGTGGAGGGATGCGCATACAGACGGGATGGGAATCGTTGCAGGTGACCAGGTGTGGATGCATGTCTGTTTCTCCACACTAGCGGCTCCCCTCAGGGATTAGGGGTGCAGGTTGCCCTGGGCCACACTGGAGCCCAGTCTCAAGGAGAAGGGAAGTGGTATGCAAATGGGTCACGCTCAATCCAGGGGCAGCAAACTAACTTGGAAACAACAACCTTCCATTATTTTCCTGATTCAGAATTTGAGATTTGGATGGGGAAGAGTTGGTAGAGGCTGGAAATAAGGTTATCAGAGATGTAACTCTCTAGAGCTTTCTGTTTAGAAAAATTAATTTCACCTACAGTTTTTATTGTTGGTCACTGAGTGACCTGACTGCCCTTTTGTGTACATGTGACTTTGAAGCTCTAAGTTTAGATCTTTGAAACACCAGACAATCTTAGCATCTCTCTAAAGGCCGTCTTCCTGTCATAATTTTAGACTGATAGCGTCTATGCTCAAGTCGCTGTGTTGGTTTTGGAATCTTATCTGAGTTCTTGTCTCTGAAAATGCAAGCTGCCTGCATTGGCAGGCGCTGGAGGGTGGGCTATTGGAATCTCCCACAGTCGAGTCCTCAAAAGCTCTCTTCGCCTGGGAGCTGGGAGCTCCTGAGGGGAACTGGGAAAAGGCTATTGCCCATGGACCCAGAGAGGAAATCTCATGCTGATTTGCTGGTGCTTCTCTGGGAGTTTGAGGGTGGGGATGGGGAGCAGAGATAACAGCTGAGTTGTGTTTGTTACATTATTTAAAAGTAACACAGTGGCCTGAACAACAGATGTTTTACTAAAAATCTCATGGCGCAGTCCATTTGGGGCTGCTCAGTGGTTGAACATTGACCTATGAACCAGGAGGTGATGGTTTGATTCCTAGTCAGGGCACATGGCTGTGTTGTGGGATCAATCCCCAGTGTGGGATGTACAGGAGGCATCTGATCAATGATTCTCTCTCATCATTGATGTTTCTATCTCTCACTCCCTCTGCCTTCATCTCAATAAAAATATATTTTTAAAAAAGGGAAACTTATGGCACAGAAATAGCAATAACTTTGCTCCAGAGACAGGTCAGCAAAGACAGAAAACAGGATTGGAAGGAAATTCTCTGAGTTCATATCTCACGTTGATCTTTTTTTTTAACAATAACAAAGAAAATTATATATATATATATATTTCTTGTCCATATTATTACAGTTGTTCCTCTTTTTCCCCCCATAGCTCCCCTCCTCCCAGTTCCCACCCCACCCTCTGTCCTTATATACCCCCCACTGTCCTCCTCCATAGGTGTACGATTTTTGTCCAGTCTCTTCCCACACCCACAACACCCCTTTCCCCTTGAGAATTGTCAGTCCACTCCCTTTCTATGTCCTTGATTCTATTCTATTCCCCAGTTTATTCTGTTCATCAGGGTTTTTTTTTTATTCACTTGATTTTTAGGTTCACTTGTTGATAGATATGTATTTATTGTTCATAAATTTTTATCTTTACTTTTTCTTTTTCTTCCTCTTCTCAAAGCATACCTTTCAGCATTTCATATAATACTGGTTGGGTGGTGATGAACTCTTTTAGCTGACAAAGCCGACAAAGCAGTGCACCAAGAGTATCCACCTCAGGTAATTGAGGAGACTGAGTCCTATAGGACACCTAGCACAGGAAGCCACTCTATCAATGCAGGGAAGCAGCCAAAATGTGGAGACAAAGAAACAGGTCACAAATGACAGAAATGCAGGAAAGCAACAACTGGATATAGAGTTCAAAACCACGGTTGTAAGGTTACTCAAGAATATTTTAGAGACTGCCGATAAATTTAGTGAGACCCTCGAGGATATGAAAAAGGACCAGCTAAAAATTAAGCATACACTGTCTGAAATAAAGAATAATATACAGAGATCAACAGCAGACTAGAGGATCTCAAGAATCAAGTCAAAGATATGAAATATGAAGAAGCAAAAAACACCCAACCGGAAAAGAAAAAAGAAAAAAGAATCCAAAAATATGAAGATAATGTAAGGAGTCTCAAGTGTACCAACATCAGAATTATAGGAGTGCCAGAAGAAGAGAGAGAGCAAGATATTAAAAACCTATTTGAAGAAATAATGACAGCAAACTTCCCCTACCTGGTGAAAGAAATGGACTTACAATTCCAGGAGGCACAGAGAACCCCAAACAAAAAGAAATCCAAGGAGGACCACACCAAGACACATCATAATTAAAATGCTAAGGGCAAAAGACAAAGAGAGAATCTTAAAAGCAGCAAGAGAAAAGCAGTCAGTTACCTACAAGGGGACACCCATACGACTGCCAGCTGATTTCTCAACAGAAACTTTGCAGGCCAGAAGGGAGTGGCAAGAAATATTCAAAGTGGTGAATAGCAAGAACCTACAACCAAGATTACTCTACCCAGCAAAGCTATCATTTAGAATTGAAGGTCAGACAAAGCGCTTCACAGACAAGAAAAAGCTAAAAGAGTTCATCACCACTCACATTGATCTTGATACACCTTCTGACTCCTGTGATCTAGTTGGGTTGGGAAGATGACCAGAGGCTGGGACAACTTTATGGAGGGGCCTTTGTTCCTTCAGAGCTTGGGTGCTGCCTACGCAAGGCCGCCTTGTCCGAAAGCAGCCCCCTCTCTGCTGACTGGTGCTCGAAATTCCTTAAATGGAACGTAATCTCATTCCTCAGTGAGAAATAAGATTAAACTTGGGAAGCTCCAGAGAGAGGAGCTTCCAACTGTACCTCATAGGAGGCTCACCATGATGGCTGAGGAGGGGCAGGTGGTGGTAGAGAGACCCAGAGGGGACAGGCAGGAAGACCAGAGGCTGCTGATGCCAGCTCCCCTGTGAATGGGGGCCTTAGCTCAGCACTTCCCTCTTTGTTGGTTCTGGTCGTAGGAAATGTTTCTGTTTTGTGATGTTTTCCTCTCTCCTTTCTTTATCCTGCTGATTTTTAAAAAAAATATTTTTATTGGTTTTAGAGAGAGAGGAAGGGAGAGGGAGAGAGAGATAAAAATCATCAATGAGAGAGAAACATCATTATCAATTGGCTGCCTCCTGCACAATCCCTGCTGGGTATCAAGCCTGAAACCAGGCATGTACCCTGATCAAGAATCAAACCCGTTACCTCGTGATGCATGGGTCCACACTCAACCACTGAACCACATGGCCAGACGCAAGCCAGTTAATTTTAAGAGTGGTATTTTCTCTTTCCCCACTCACTTCCAATTTTCTCTTTCTCTTATAGAAAGCAACCTAAATTCTCTTTCTAGAGAAATGTATTATAGGTAAGGAATGAAAAGGAAATAAGAATGGGGGGGGGGGTGATGAAGAGAAAGGAAAGGAAAAATGTCCTCGAGAGCCTCAGGGGAGATGCAGTCATTTATTTGGAGTAAAACCTGGACTCAAGGAGATCTGGTCAGACCTGCCCATTTCCAGATAGGCAACCTGAGGGTCACGGCAGTTAGTGGTTTTGTCAAGGTAACACAGTTAGCCAGAGCAGATATGAGCCTGACGTTGCATTGTCCAAATAGTCTGGTCCTCCTCACACTTTGCCCACTATTCTTAGTGTCCATTTATGGGCCTTCCCAGTAACAATGCTACAGAGGTGCTTGCCTAGTGGGGACTTTCTATTTCCCTATTTCTACTACATTTATTAATTAGGAGCAAAAGATGTTCCTTCTCTAGTTGCTTATTTATTCAGTTTGTATCATTGTGGATTCACATATATTTATCCTGTGTTTGAACCACAATCAGTACTAGAGTTATTTACTTTCTTGTTCTCATTGTTCCAGCTGTGGCCAGTGAGAGCGCCTTAAGGTTAGCCCCTCTGACCCTGTGCTATGTCCCCATCCTCTCTCACTTTTAGCACTTTCTTGTTTTCAGGCACCACAGAATGTTCCAGGTGCATCTTGTATTTCCCCTGCCAGACCTGTAGTCATCCATTTCTCCCAGAATCCCTGGTTCCTTTTACTGGAGAAAAGTATTTAAGAACCAACACCTGATGGATGTACCAACTGCTGCTGAGTGTCACTGCTTCTCTGCCTGTTCTGAACTGGGATAGGGAATATACACTGAGTGGCCAGATTATTATGACCACCTGACGTTTGTAGGCAAATTAACTATAATGTCGTGTTGAAGTTGCTAGAGGGCCAGACCATTATAAATAAGGAAGCAGGTTGTTTACCATGACAGTAGAAGTGATTTTTTTCTGAAGATATGGGTAAACAATGTGATTTATCAGCCTTTGAACATGGGATATATGTATACATACTGAGGGGCCAATTATTATGACCGGCCAGATTATTATGACCATCCCATCAGTACTTGGTTGGGCCACCTTTTGCCTTCAATACTGTGGCGATTCTTCTTGGCATTGACTACACGAGATGTTGAAAGGTGATGCGAGGAATCTGACACCATGCCTGATGAATAGCACTGTCCAGTTCTGTGAGATTTGATGGTTGTGGAACCAGCTGCCTGATGGCTCTTCTAACTTCCTCCCACAAATGCTCAATTGGATTGAGATCTGGTGATTGTGGGGGCCACCTAAGCAAGATAAAGTCTCCCTCATGTTCTTGAAAGCACTCCTGCACAATACAAGCACCGTGGCATGGCGCATTGTCTTGTTGGAAGAAGCCACCTCCATTGGGATACGCCATCAACATGATAGGATGAACTTGGTCAGCAACGATACTTAGGTATGTTATGCTATTCAGACATTTATAATGGTCTGGCCCTCTAGCAACTTCAGCACAAAATTATAGCTAATTTGCCTACAAACATCATGTGGTCATAATTATCTGGCCACTCAGTGTATATATACACGTATATACATGCATGTATGTTTCCTAACTCACACATTCTCACATATAGGGACCTGTCTGTATGTATATTGGAAACCATGAGTGCACAGTGGGAGTTCTGATTTCAATTCCACACCACAGGCCTTCTTTCATATCTGTAATTTCTTCCTCTGAGAAAGAGAGAAACCTGGCTTTCATGGTCTACCATGTGTTTCCTTATTTGGCCTTCCCTAGTGCACACACTAAGTTGTTTCAGGAGAGAACACGGTGGTTTTGCTTGTGAATCTAGCTTTGCAGCATCTAATCAAAAGGGTATTCTAATTCCACAATATTTCTCACTTCCACCTGTTTTTCCTTCCCCACACCCTTCTGTGAGGCTGTGTCATTCATTTGTGACACCGTCAGGTTATTTTGCTCCTACATATCTTGTACTTTGGGATCCCCTCTGTGCTGATTGGTTAAGACCTTCACGTTTTGACTGTGTGAAAATTCACTCAGTGTCTAGGACTCAAACTTGGACAAAAAGGTACGCTCAGAGAATGGGCACCCCTTCCTCAACCCCACCCCCATTTTTAGTCCTTTCATGGGGTTATCATTCCTGTATTTCTTTCTTAAAAGAAAGCAGAAGTGTGTGTTTTCTCATACAGTATTGCTTCCTCTCTTACATGAAGAATAGCATACTCTTCCTTATATGAAGGATAGCATACTATAGATACTCTTCTGCAATTTTATTCCATTTAACAGTGTATCCTGGAATCACTTCATAGAGATCTACTGCATTAATAAAAGGCAGAATAATATACTGTGTGGATGTACCATAGCTTATTCAACCCTTCTCTAATACATGGGCATTTGATTTTCCTCCTAATATTTTTCAATTGGAAATAATGCTACAGTGGAACAACCGGATGCATATGAGTTTTAGTCTTGCTTAAGGTGAAGGTATATATTCAGGGCAGATTTCTGGAAATGTGATTGCTGGGTTCGAAGGTAGGTGCATATTCTCCTTCATAAGGGTTGGACCAGTATGGCTACTGAAAATGTGAACAGCGTTATCATCCAACTCAACCTATTTACAGACATTTATTAAAATTACATCCAGAATTACAGTGCTGTCCATAAGACAAGTCTCAATACATTTTTAAAAGATTAAAATAATACAGAATATATTCTTGATTGATAATTCAATTAGATATCAATAACAAAATGCTATCTGAAAAAATCTCCCAAATATATAAATATTAAACACTGCATCTCTAAATAATCTGTGAATTAGGAAGTATTTCAAATGGAATATAATGAAAACACAAACTTTGTGGGCTGTAGAGAAAGGAGTCCTTAGAAATTTAAAGCTTGAAATGCTTATCTTAGACAATAATAAAGGTTTCAAATAGCCTGGGCTGGTGTTTTTCAGTGGTTAGAGCTTTGGCCTTCACACCAAAGAGTCACAGGTTTGATTCCTGGTCAAGGGCATATAACTGGGTTGCAGGTTCAATTCCTGGCCCTGAATACAGAGGGCAACCAATCAATGTGTCTCTCTCATATTGATGTTTCCCTCTTTCCCTCCCTTTCACTCTCTCTAAAAATTAATGGAAAAAAATATCCTCAGGTTAGGATTAACAACAAAAACAAAAGGTTTTAAATAAATGATGTAAGCCTCCACCTTAAGAAGCTATAAAAAGAAGAGTAAAATAAGTAGAATAAAGTTAACAGCAAAAATTAGAGATAAATCAATAGAGAACAAACTAGAGAAAGTAAACAAACCTGAAAGTTTATTCTATGAAATAATTGGTAAATTGACCCCTAGTAAGATTGTATGAAAGATCAAGACTGAAAGGGGACATTTTAACATACTAGAGGCCCAGTACATGAAATTTATTAATGGGTAGGGTCCCTAGTGGCTGCTGGCTGGGGAAAGGGACCAAGAGGTTGGCTGGCAGGCCCCAATCAAGTGAGCTCCTGCGTTGAGTGTTTGCACCCTGGTGGTCAGTGTGGGTTATAGTGACCAGTTGTTCCACCGTTCGGTCAATTTGTATATTATCCTTTTATTATACAGGATTATATAGGATAAGATAGTACATATACTATCTAATAAAGAGGCAATATGCTAATTGACCCTCACACCATTACAAAGATGGCAGCGCCCACTGCCAATAAGGAGGGAATATGCTAATTGACTGCCCCACCCTCAAGATGCCCACAGCCACAAGATGGTGGTGGCTAGTCCCCTCAGCCTCACTGGGGAAGCAGGCACTCTCTCAGTGCCTGCCTCCAGAGACCCCCAGTCCCCTTAGCCCCCCAGCTGCCAGGGCTGGCCCAAGGTGCAGGCAAGCCTCAGATGGTGGTTGCCCAGCCACTTAGGGATGCCCAAGGCTCAGGTAACCAGGGCCAGCCCAGACTTGCACTGCTGGCAGTGGCAGCAGCAGAGGTCTAATGGGGTATCGCCTTCCCCTAATAGCCAGATTGCATCCCACTTCTGAGGGCTCCAAGACTGTGAGAGGGGGCAGGCCAGGCTGAGGGATCTCCCTTCCAGTGCATGAATTTTCATGCACTGGGCCTCTAGTATTAAAAATATGAGAGAATATTATAGCCAACTTTATGCAAATGAATTCAAGAACTTAGAATAAATTCCTTTTAAAAGGAAAAAAAAAAAGCTTTCCAGAGCAAGCAAAAAAAAACAACCCTCAAGATATCTATTAAATGAATTTAATTTGTTATGAAAACAACTCACAAAGAAAGTTCCATGTTCAGATGTTTGTTTGTTTTTTTTTGTTGAACACTCTCAAATATTTAAAGATAAATCCAAACCAATCTTACACAAAACCCTTTCAAAAACCAGCATAAGACTGATACCAAGACCTAATTTATATATATAAAAGCCTAAGTGACCATTGCAACTGAACAGATGACCAAACAGGATGCATGGTGCAACCAGGCTGGCAGAGGAGTTAGTGAGGGACAACCAAATGACTGAGCAGCAAGCTGTGTGGCGTGACCAGGCTGGCAGGGGGTTAGTGAGGGACAACCAAATGACTGAGCAACAGGCTGTGTGGGGTGACCAGGCTGGCAGGGGGTTAGTGAGGGATGGCCAAACGACTGAATAGCAGGCTGCAAAGATGGAAGTGCCCACAGCCAATAAGGAGGGAATATGCTAATTGACTGTCATGCCCTAGGAGGGAACATGCTAATTGACTGTCATGCCCTCAAAGACGGTGGTGCCCACAGCCACAAGATGGCTGGCAGGGGAGGGGAGTTGTGGGCAACCAAGCCAGCAGGGAAGGGTACGTAGAGGGGACCAGGCCAGCAGGGAGGGCAGTTGGGGGTGATTGGGCTAGCACAACAAGGTAGGAAAAATAATAAATGACACAAAAATTGTAAAGGAAGAAAAAAAGCTGCCTTAATTAGCAGATGAAATAATTGTTTACATAGAAAATATGAAAGGATTTACTAAAAAGCACCCAAAACCTACATACTATCAGAACTAGTAAATCAATACAAGGTTACAGGATACAAACTCAATATCCAAAGTAGATTTTATTTTTATGTATTATCAATGAACAATTAGAAAACATGTAAAGTTAATTTTACAATATTCTTTAAAAACATTAAGTTCTTGCCTAGCCCGCATGGCTCAGTGGTTGAGTGTCAACCTACAAACCAGGAGATCACGGTTCCATTTCCGGGCAGGGCACATGCCTGGGTTGCAGGCTCAATCCCCAGTGCGGGGTGTGCAGGAGGCAGCCGATCCATGATTCTCTCTCATCATTGATGTTTCTATCTCTCTATCCCTCTCTCTTCCTCTCTGAAAATCAATAAAAATATATATATTTAAAAAGCTTGAAGTTCTTAGGAATACATTTAATAATAAAAATTCAAACAATGAAAAATTTGTACATTGAAAACTATAATATGTTGTAGAAAGTAATTAAAGAAAGCCTAAATAGAGAAGTACATCATGTTTGCGCATAACAAGACTAATATTGCTATGATGCTCAATTCTCCTCTAATTGGCCTATGGATTCAACACCATATCAATAAAAATCTCAGCAGGAAATTATTTGGAAACTCGAATACTGACTTGAGAATTCACAGGGAAATGCAAATGGCCTAAAATAGCCAAAATGACTATGGAAAAAGTTGAAGAAATGTGGAGGCCTCCCACTACCTGACTTCAAAGTGAATGGTAACGTTCCAATAACCCAGACAGTTTGTGATTGAGATGAGGATCTAATCTCAAATAGATCAACAGAATGCTAGAGTCCAGAAATTGACCCGCATACATATGTTCATTTGATTTTTGACAAAGGTATAAAGAAAATTAAATGATGAAAGGTTTTCTCCCCATCAGATTGTGTAGGAAACAACTGGATACCTGAATGGGAAAAAGGTTAACCTTGAGCGATTCCCTGTAGAATACACAAAAAGTAATTTGAGATTGATCAGAGACTTAAAGTGAAAGTAAAAACCATAAAACTTTGAGAAGACAACGCAGGAGAAGATCTTTGTGGAGCTGGGTAAACTAAGATTACTTTTTTAGAAAAAAGATAAAAGGCACAAACCATTGAGTTAAATATTGATTAATTGGATTTTTTCCAAAATTAAAAATATTTTTGTTCTTTAAGAAACCAAAAAAGGCCAGCCATAATCTTGGAGAAATGATCTACAATACATGTATCTGACAAAAGACTTTTCTCTAGAATATGTAAAGAACTCTTACGACTCACTAAGAGACACAATCCAAGAAAAATCCCATAAGACCCTTGAAAAGAGTTGTCCGAGGTACTGTACTTCCTGCATTCGCTAGACCGATAGCTTCTCTTGGTTCTTTATTCTCTACTTCAACAAACGTCCTGTGGCAATACTGTTTCTAAAAAGCAAAATTTTCTCCCTGTATCGGTACAGTTCAGTCAGAAAAGACAAACAAGTGGGAGATGGTTAATAAAAGATACTCCAGAGAGTGGACTTCCATAGCTGCAGTCCCGGGCTGGCCAGGTGAGTCCGACACCCGCAGGTCCGGCTGTCAGCAGAGCAGGCTGGGATGCGGGGCAGCAAACCTGCTGCCCAGCGAGGGGAAGCCTGGGCCCATTTTTAAGACCTAGCAACTGATGGAATCAGGCACAACCCTGACTATCCATGATATGTTTCCTGCCTGCCACCTGATTTTTGGTTTCAATCACATCCACAAAACGTCTTCACAGCACCAGTATGGAATGAATAACTGGAGATGGCAACCTATCTAAGTTGACACATTAAAAGACCATCATGGTCTCTAAATAATGTAGTTCTTTGAAAGAAATAAAAGTCAATTATAGTGCAAAAAAAAAAAATCTTGAAAAGACACTTCACTGAAAGATGAAAGACTGGTAACAAGCACGTGAAACTTTGCTCAATCTTATTAGTCATCAGGGAAATAGAAATTAAAACCACAATGAAATAGCGTGACACTGAAGTGGTTTAAATGAAAACACTCAATCCTGTGGCAATGTGGGCAACGCAGACTTTCATACTTGCTGTTGATAGTGTCAAATGGTAACCACTCTGGAAAACAGTTTGGCAGTTTTTCATAAGGTTAAATATATATTCACCCTGTGACTAGCAATTCCCTCTCAGGCATTTACCCAAGAGAAATGAAAACATGCTCACAAAAAGGCTTGTGCAAGAACGGTTGTAGCTGCTTTATCAATAAAAGAGGAAACAAACCTAAAAGTTTGTTTCCTAAAACTGGAAACAGCCTTAAAGTTCATTATGATGGCATTAGAAAAACCTATTGTGGTGTATTCACTCGTCAGAATTGTCCTCGGCAATAAAAGGGATAAATTACGCTGCAAGCAGCAACAGGAGTGAATTTTACAGACATTATGTGTAGTGAAAGAAGCCTGGTGCAAAAGAGTTAATAATGTATGATTCCACTTAATGACATTCAGTGAGGCAGTGGTGACATTGCCTGATGGTGACCTGGCGATCCCAGAGGGAGAGTATTGTTAGCTGTAGTCACCAGCAGTACAGCGGTACAGCAGCTCCCAGAACATATTCATCTTGTAACTAGAAGTGTGTATCTTTTGACCAACATCTCCCCATTTCCCCACCCCAACCCCTGGCAGACATCATTCTTCACTGCTTCTGTGACTTCAGTGTTTTTAGGTTCCCCATATAAGTGAGGTCAGGCAGTGTTTGTCTTTCTCTAACTTATTTCACTTAGCATAATGCCCTCAACCGCGCCCCCCCCCCCATGTTGTCGCAAATGGCAAGATTTTCCTTTTCTCATGATTGAACAATATTCCATCTATATAATAAAGGGGTACTATGCAAATTGGTCCTAACAGCGTCACAGTAATGAACAATTTGCATATTACCAGGCCAGCAGGAGGCTGCGCATGCAGCAGGGAGGCTTTCTGTGCCCAGACACCCACAGCGGTGGGATTTAAGCCTGTGTCCCAGGCACTGCAGCACAGGATTCAGGCCTGTGTCCCAGGCACTCATGGCAGCAGGAGTCAGGCCTGGGTTCTGGGTGGCCGTGGCACAGTGGCAGTCAGTCAGTCAGGCCTGTGTCCCAGGTGCTGCACATGGGAGTCAGGTCTGGATCCATCACCAGTTAGAAGGGATCTCAGAGTGAGGACCATCACCTCAGCCAGAACTCAAGATGGTCACCTGGCCTGGCCTGGCCCCTCTTCAGAGGCAGCCCTTTCCTCCATGTTCACTGCAGAGGACAGACAGGGATGCTTAAGAGGCTGGGGCCATGGTGCCCCATCCCTACCCTACTCCCCTGGCCTCCTTCACCCGTGGTCCCACAGAAGGGTATGTATGAGAACCCTTCCCCTGCTACCTCTCACCACTGTCTCTGGCCATCCCTCAGCACACAGGCATGTTGGCTTTCAAACTTGTCCTACTCACTTCCTCTCACCCCCTTCGAGGACCTCTGCTCTGGATGGGCCTTTGGAATCCAGGGCTCTAGAGTTTTACAACAGAGCTGGGATGGGAAGGGGTAAACAGCATCAAAGATGGCTGATATGGCCACCCACCTCTGCCTCAGCTTGACCAACTAGTTCAGCTTCAGAACTAATGGCACTCAGAGGGAATCCCTACTTCCCCAGCAATGGATCTAGGGCCTCAGCCCCAGTACCTACCTCCTCTCCCCCTTGGCCCTCCCACAGCGGGTGCTTGCTGCAGCTCCGTGTGTCTTACTTAACCACTCTTCCTTCCCTGTTCCCACAAAGGAGGCTGCATCTTTGTATGTTATATTCATATAAATGTAACGTTTTTTGGGGGAAAAATGATGCCCAAGAGAATGCACAGTCAACGTGTCCAGAGTCCGGCTCAGGAGAATGGAGAGAAGGAAGAATTCCCTAAGTGGGCTGATGCCAAGGTATTTCTGAGTGACTGCCGGACGTGTGCCAGTTGTTTGACCACAGCGCAAGGAGTCCAAGTTTCTCAGCAGATCACCAAGGAGTTCTTCTGTGTTCTGAACCTTTCCTTTGGTTTTGAGAATTCCCTGCTCCCCACCTGTTGGGTCCCTCCCTCTGAGAGGTGCTGCCTTCGTCACATGGGTGCAACTGAAATACTGTATCTCAGAAGGATTGCCCCAATGTACGTATCCTTTTATCCGATGATGAAAAACCCCAAAGAATAAGAATGGAGACAGACTACTGTCCTTTAGGCTTAAAAAAACCCGGAAGTGTCCTGCAAAGAGCTGAGACTTGGTTCTGTCCACGCACCTCAGAGAGATTGCATGAGGAAATGGCCCAGTTTGGCCCTGACTTTACCCACGTATGTTACTTTTGGAAGTGTCTTTGCCACAATGTGAATAAATATTTGGAACAGGGGCTCATAGGAAAGTCTGCATTCCCAACTTTTCTTGAAACAGATCTATGTTCTGCAGCTGTGGCCACCATCCTGAGACCAGGTCCTGTTGCTGGGAATAAAGGGGCACTGGAGTGGAGGCTCCCGCACCATGCCCTTTTACATTCAGGGATTGAGCTGAACTCCCTTTGGGGAAGGCCTGGCAAGGGTGACAGGTGTCACAGATAGAAGGATAGAGAATGGAGAGGCAGACACCCTGCTCAGTCCCTGCCTGGGTGGGGTCAGGCAGATGAAGGCCAGCCAGCCCACCCCACAATTGGGTGAGATAGCGTCCTCTGTATCCACCTCTCATCCCGTGGGCCTGGCCACTACCCTCAGCTCCGGGCAGCCCTCTGCGTTCCACGACAGCACGGTCTGCCCTCGCATGCTGCTTGCCCTAAATGAGAAGGAAGAGAGCAGTTGGCTCACAGACAACTACACAGAAAGGTAGGGCTTCTGGCTGGTGAGTGCAGTGGCGGTGGCAGGAGCCTCTCCTGTCTCTGTGGCAGCACTAAGGAGCAGTGAGGAGCCAAGTGGTAAGAAGCAGTGATCAGGCGGGCGGTAAGGAGTGAGGGGTCCCAGATTATGAGAGCTATTTCCAACTGTTGGTCTGTTCCATTGGGAACAGGCCTAAACTGACAGGTGGACATCCCCTGAGGGGTCCCAGACTGCCAAAGGGTGCAGGCTGGGCTGAGAGACTCCCCCTCCCCCCAGTGCATGAATTTTGTGCACCGAGCCTCTAGTTGTATATAAGCACACATTATTTTAATCCATTTATCTATAGATGGACACTTTGGTTGCTTCCATATCTTGGCTAGTGTGAATAATGGTGCAATGAACATAGGATATCTCTTCAAGATAGTGATTTTATGTCCTTCAGGTAAGTACTCCACAGTGGTATCGCTGGGTCAAACAGCAATCCTTTTTTCTTTCTTTTTTGAGGAACCGCCACACTGTTTTCCATAGAGGCTGCACCAATTTACCTTCCCACAAACAGTGCACGAAAGCTCCTTTTCTCCACCTCCTCGCCAGCTCACACTCTTGTCTTTTTGATGATAGCCATTCTAACACTGGTGAGGTGATATCTCATTGTGGTTTTAATTTGCATTTCCCTGATGATTAGTGATGTTGAGCATCTTTTCATGTACCTGTTGGCCATTTGTATTTCTTCTTTGGAAATGTCTATTCAGGTCATCTGCCTATTTTTCAAATTGGATTTTTAAAACCATTGAATTACATGAGTTCCTTGCATATTTTAGATATTAAATTCTACCAGGTAAATGTTCTGCAAGATTTTCTCCCATTTCACAGGCTGTCTTTTCATTTTATTGTTTCTTTTCCTGTGCAGAAGCTTTCTAGTTTGATGTAGTCCCACTTGTTTACTTTTGCTTTTGTTGCCTCTGCTTCGGGTGTTGTATCCAAAAACATCATTGCCAAGGACAATGTCTAGGAGCTTTTTTAAATGTCTTCTTCTAGGAGTTTTATGGTTCTATCTCTTATATTTAAGTCTTTAATTCATTTAGAATTAGTTTTTGTGGTTTCTCTAAGGTAAACATCCAGTTTCATTCTGCTCTGTGTGGTTATCTAGTTTTCCCAACACCATTTATTTAAAAGACTACCTTTCCCATTGAGAATTCTTGGCTTTCTTTTTCAATATTAATTATCATATATATGAGAGTTTATTTGGGGGCTCTTGAGTCCATTCTATCAGTCTTTGTGTCTATTTTTGTTATAGTACTATACTGTTTTTATTACTATAACTTTGTAATATAGTTTGAAATCAGGAAGTGTGATATATCCAGCTTAGTTCTTTCTCAAAATTGCTTTGACTATCTGGGGTCTTTTGTGGTTCCATATGAATTTTAATATTATTTTGTTTTCAATTTCTAGGGGAAATGTCTTTGATATTTTGATAAGAATTACATTGAATCAATAGATTGCTTTGATTACTATAGACATTTTAACAACTAATATTCTTCTGGTCCATGAACATGGGATATCTTTCCGTTTGTAATTTCATTTTTCATCAGTGTTTTAGTGAGCAGATATTTCACCTCCTTGGTTAAATTTATTCCCAACTATTTTATTGTTTTTTGATGCAATTGTAAATGGGATAGTGTGGTTTTTTTCATCAATTTTATTGTTAGTGGATAGAAATGCAACTGATTTCTGTATATTGATTTCATGTCCTGCAACTTCACTGAATGCATATATTCTAACGGTGTTTTGGTAGAAGATTTTCTACATATAAAATCCTGTGATCTGCAAATAGAGTCAATTTTTCTTCTCCTTTCAAATTTGTATGCCTTTTATTATTTTTCCCCCTTGCCTAATTGTTCTGGCTAGGACTTCCAGTACTATGTTGAATAGGATTGGTAAGAGTGGGAATCCTTGTCTTGTTCCTGATCTTCGAGGAAAAGCATTCAGCTGAGTATGATATTAGCTGTGGGCTTGAATGGCAGTTTCTTGGGACTCTGTGATGATGGGGTCGACTTGTCCTCAGACTTGATGGTACTGGATACTGTAGTATTGGGGTCAACAAGAATGAGCCTCTAATTCTTATTCAGTCTGCCCTTCCACAAAGCATTTGGGCAGACCCTCGTGGTTAGCTGGGATCAAGGACATTTGTAATGAGGAGCAGCTGAGGGCCTGGTACTTTGTCATAGAGCCAACAACTTGTTGCAAGACTGAGAACAGGGAAGTTGACCTGGCTGGCCCTTAGGACCAAGCATACAGGTGGTAGATGTCATTGGAAACTGCTATGTGCAAAGGAGGGAATCATACATCTGTATGAAGGGCAACACCTCCCTGCTGGGCCTCTCCACTGAGGCAGCTTCGCGGCGTGGTATGGGGACAGACTTATCGGCCTGGACTTCATGCAGCAGCTCTTGGTGGCCCCCCTCTTCCTTCCCTGCTCCTCAGAACTGGCACCGCATGCTGTTTGAATAGGCTGCTTGGTTGTAATTTGTTAATCCCAGAGTTAAATCTCTGCTTCTCACAAGCATCTCAGCTCCGCTCCCTGAACACACAGAGCTCACCCAGAGGTGGTCTCACATTCTAAACCTGGGCTGTTTTAGAATTCCTCAAAGGTTAGCCAAAACTATTAGCCTCCCAGTGACAGTGAGATGAAAATGCTTTGTTGGAGCTTCAGGTAAATATTTAAATAAACAAACAGAAAGATGCCCTGTAACCACTTTTATTTTTATTAAGTAGCTCCTCATTTGAAAATGTTGCTCCTAATGACACAGTTCACTAGGCAGGAGCATCTGGCTGGGAGGCTCCAGAGGGAGGGGTGGGTGGCAGTGATTCAGGCGCAGGGGGAGTGCAGTGAGAGGTCTGAGCGTTAGAGAGCCATCCCGTCTTGTGGGCAAGTGGCACATAGAGCACAGGGCCCTTGAGCTGAGTCCTGCATGATGAGTGGCAGAGCGTGCCTCTCCACCTCATCCCAGGCAGAGCGGGGCAGGGCCTGGGAAGCAAAGCATGGATATGAGTAAGGTAAGGTAACCAGATTTAAAGCGGTACACCATTGATTGGGGGGGGGGGGGGAGATGTCTTTCTTTTTCTTTCTTTCTTTTTTTTTTTTATTATTACTTAAAATATTACAAAGAGTAATCGGGACTTTATTAAAACACCGCAGGACGCGGGACAAATTGTTGAAAATCAGGACTGTCCCACCAAAAGCAGGACATCTGGTCACCTTAGAGTAAGGGCCTGAGCGGCAAGCTAGTCGGCATCCTGGTCCTGCCTAGAAAGGCTGGAAAGAGGGTGAGTGTGGTGGCAATCACCCTCCTGGCTGAGCCTGGTGCAGCCTTTGTGCAGGGCGGAGAACCTTCCACTGTCCCTGCAGGTGATGGGGCATGGCCTGCCCGCCTTGGTGTCAGAAAGGTGGTTCTGGAGTCGGTGCTCAGAGGGTGACCCTTTGGGAGGCCACAGGACCAAACCCCTAGGAAGAGTAGGATCCAGCCGGAGCTGTGGGGTAGTGCCGTGAGTGTGAGGGGCATTTGGTGACACTTGGGACAGTTTGATGGGGAGAATGCCAAAGGTGGAGTCATGGATGTTCCTGGGCTCCAGCTCGTGCCCTGGGAAGATAGGGCACCATCGGTGGGCACAGAGCCCTGGGGAGTCCAAACTGCAGTGTGTTCCTTACTTTCCACCTCAACGGCCTGTTTGCCGATTCAGCCTGAACCCCTGTGCCCACTGCCTTTCACGCAGCCCCTGCAATGCCTCCTCCCACGTCTCGTGGGCCGAGCACCAGATGAGCTGCTGCAGAGATTCAGAAAACAGATCTTGAGGCCTCTTTCTTTCACATATTAAATGTCCATCATTCTGCCTTATGTCAGCTCTAAGCTGCCGCTAGGGCAGTCAGGTTCCATCGCGGTCTTCAGCTGAATGCAAGGATCGTGTTATTGAAACAGGATCTCGCCAGCTGACCATGTTCCAGAGGCGTGCGCTGGGGCCTGTGAAATCTATTCGAGGCCTCCCGACTCCCCCCTTCTGCTCCTCTCTCCGCCAGAACCAGCAGTGTGGGAGGAGCTTTCAAAACGAGGAGGCTGTTAGGAAAGGGAGACGCTATCAAGCATCTGTTTATCTGCATATCTGTTGTCAAAAATCATCAAGACGGATTGAAGGAGCGTGGTGTTCAAACGCACGCTAAATGACCAAAGACGCAAGTCACCCCACAATCGCTTTCTATTCTGAGAGGCTGGTAATGAGAAGCAGACCCTTCGCTTGGCACGGAACAGGGAAAGGAGGAGAAATTAGGAAGTAATAGAGTCAATTAGAGGAGCCCTCTGCCAAGACCCTATCGAGTTCATGTTCTGACAGTTTCGGTTAAGCCTCGTGGCGGGAAGAGATTCAGGAACAGGTGAGATCAAACGTGTAGCCCCCACTCCTGCAGCTCTTGTGTGTGTGACAGAAACAGTCAGGTCTCGGCTGGGAATGGACTCCATCCGTCCTGGGGTCCGTTCACTCTGCCAGGCCCAGCCCTGAGCGTGGAGGACAGTGCAGGGGAGAGCAGAGATGCAGAAGCAAGCCTGGCAGACCCCATAGCTCTCTGCCCAGTTCCCTCTGGCTGTTTCTCTGTCCTCTGCATCCAGTTTCTCGTCCGCTCCCTCCTGTGCACCATGCCCACTGTCATCCCATCTGCCTGAAGGGGCTCCTTCCTGTGGTCACTGGCCTGACCGCCTTGCTGTGCTGGGCTGGTCACTGTCTTGCCCAGGAGGGAGCAGCACTCACACTGCAGTGGCAGGCGCTTCCACAGAGGGACATGCCACCAGGTGGGAGCCTAGAGAAGGACACCGGGGTGGGAGCTAAGCGGGGGCACTTCTTGAAACCAGAGGAACCAGAGGCTGGAGGAGAGAGCTGCATGCACCAGGGTCTGACGCAGGAGGTCCGTGTCCTGGGCCTGGACGTAGATTAGGGCAGAGGCAGCCTGGCATGCACATGTGTGTGTGTGTCTGAAGGTACGTGTGCAGGGAATCCGAACCTGTGAGGCAGTGTCTTTGGACACAGTGTGCTGTCCATGCTCTTGAGACTGGGGACTCTGAGGGCCACAGAACACCCCCCTTCAATTCCCCGCCCCAGCACACCATACTCACTGGAGGCAGACATCAGCGTTCAGTAAGTCCTCTCGACTGCACCCTTCACACCTCACATCTTTCATTTCCTGGGCGGTGTTTCTCCAGGGATCCCAGCTGTGCATCCCGGGGCTCACTCCCCAACAAGGGCTATTCCCCTCCCCCTCCCCCTGCAGTGCTGCCGCCTTCCTCCTTCTGAGGGAAAGGGTGCTGAGGCAGTGGAGCCTGGAGAGTGGGGGCAGGTGTGGGAGACAAAGGGCCCTGGGGGTAAACTCTGACCCAGGCTCTCAGACAGGACAAGTCCCCACAGCTGGCCCCCCCTCAGGTCCCCAACACCAAGATACAGCATTCTCTAGGGGCAAATATTTTCTCCTAATCCATTCCCTGACTCTTTGTTTTCTTAATAGTGGCTTTAAAGAGCAGACTTTTAATTTTTATGAAATTCAAGCTTTTTGGGTCTTATCTCACAAAATCTTTGCCTAATCCAATATTACTAAGATTTTGTCCCATCGTTTATTCCAGAAGTTTTGCAGATTTACCTCTTGCTTTTAGGCATATGATATTAATGGTGTTAACTTTTGTAAATGGTGAAGTTTATTTTGTTTATTTTTGCACATGTGTATTCAGTTCTAGTACTGTTTGTTAAAAAGCCTGGGTTTCCCTCCCCCCGCCCCCCCCCCCATTTAGTTAGCTTGGCACCTTGATTGGAAATCAGTTGAACAATACTGCATGGCTCTATTTCTGAACTCTACACATTTTTTTCATTCATCTATATTTTTATCCTTATCCCAGTATAATGTAGTTGTATTTACGATGGCTTTATAGTAAGTCTTGATACCAGTGTGAATCCTCAAATTTTCTCAAAATTGTTTTGACTGTTTTAGGTCTTGTGTATGTCTTAGAAGTTTACTAGAGGCCCGGTGCACAAAAATTTGTGCACTCATGGGAGGGGGGGGAGGGGTCCCTCAGCCCGGCCTGTGCCCTCTTGCAGTCTGTGAACCCTCAGGGGATGTCCACCTGCTGGCTTATGCCCGCTCCCTGGAGGATCGGGCTTAAGCTGGCAGTCAGACATCACTCTGGCAGCCCAGGAGCCCTCAGGAGATGTCCACTTGCCAGCAGGGAGCAGGCCTAAGCTGCATTCGGACATCCTTAGCACTGCTGAGGAGGCAGGAGAGGCTCCTGCCACCACTGCTATGCTGGCAGCCTTCAGCCTCAGCCTGGCTTGTGGCTGAGCAGAGCTCCCCCTGTGGGAGCACACTGACCAACAGAGGGCATCCCTGCATTGAGTGTCTTGCCCAGACCTGTCATAGTGACCAGTCATTCCCAGTTGTCCTGCTGTTAGGGGCAATTTGCATATTAACCTTTTATTATATAGGACAGAGGCCTGGTGCACAGGTGGGGGTCAGCTGGTTTGCTCTGAAGGGTGTCCTGCTGGGGTACCTGGCCAACCTGGGTGAGGGGCTGATGGCTGTTTGCAGGCTGGTCAGGCCCCCCGGGGGGAGGGGTGCTCACCCCATGGGAGTGTGGCCAGTGTGATTGAGGGGCTGAGGGCTGTTTTCAGGCTGGCCACAGACCTTTCAGGGTGGGGGTCTATACTGGGGTGCCTGGCCAGCCTGAGTGAGGAGCTAAGGGCTGTTTTCAGGCTGGCCACAGCTCCTTCAGGGTGGGGGTTTATACTGGGGTGCCTGGCCAGCATGGGTGAGGGGCTGAGGGCTGTTATCAGGCTGGCCATGGCTGTGGGCTGGAAGCAGATATCTGGGATTTATTTAACTTCTATAATTGAAACTTTGTTGCCTTGGTCCCACTCAAAGCTGCCAGCTGGAAGCAGGTATCTTGGTTTTTTTTTATCTTCTGTAATTGAAACATTGTTGCCTTGAGTGGAGCTCAGGGCCCAAAGGGCAGGTGGGAATCTTGGCTTCCTCTATTGCTGGGGCAGTGCAAGCCTCTTGTCTTGCTACAGCTCCCTGGCTGCTGCAATCTTTGTGACAAGTGAGGGTTAATTTGCATGTTACCCTTTTGCCTAGGTAGAATATCCCCAAGCCCCTCCAATTGCTGGCTTCACAGAGCCCAGGCCTATGCAATCATTGGCTCTGATCTTAACCCCTGCCATCGCCAGCTCTTCCCTTGCCCCACTGGCAGCCTCTGGCTATGGCTGCAGGCCTGGGCAGGAGACCCCCAGGCCTCTACCATCACCAACTCCACCCCTTCCCCACTGGAAGCCTCTGGCCAATGCTACAGGCCTGGGCAGAGGACCCCCAGACCCCTGCATTGCTGGCTCCACCTGTGCCCAGACCCCTGCGATCACTGGCTCTGCCCCTGCCCAGGCCCTGAGATCTCTGGCTCTGCCCCTTCCCCACTGCAACCTCTGGCCAAGGCTACAGGCCTGGGCAGGGGACCCCCAGACCCCCATGATAGCAGGCTCTGCCCCTGTCCCTCCAATCACTGGCTCTGTGGAGCCTAGGCCCTTGCGATCTCTGGCCTTGCCCCTGCCCAGGCCTTATGCCTCTGTCCCAGGCCTTATGCCTGGGTAGGGCACCCTCATACCCTTCCGATCACCGGCTCTGCCCCTGCCCCCTCCGAACACCGGTTCCACCCTTGCCCAGGCCTGAGGCCTCTGGCGAAGGCCTCTGGCCTGGGTATGGGAACCCCAGCCCGCTCTGATCACCTCTTCCACCCCTCAGGCCCCCTGCCTCCCCCGCCACCTGCCTGGCTAACAGGCCTGACCACTTCAGTGGCGGACTGAGCCAGACTAGGCACCGCCATCTTGTGACCATGGGAGTGGCCATGGGGACGGCCGTCTTTGTGATGGAGTGACACCTAATTTGCATATTACTCTTTTATTAGATAGAATTATATAAACTTGTTAATTTGTACCCCCCAAAAAAAGTCTTCTATGATTTTTAAAAATATTTTTTAATGTTTTTATTGTGTTTTTTAGAGAGAGAGGAAGAAAAAGGGATAGAGACAACCAAGATGGCGGCATAGGTAAACATCTAAACTTGCTGCCCCATACAACCACATTAAAATTAGAACTAAAAGACAAAATGAATATCACCCAGAACCACGGGAAGGCTGGCTGAGTGGAAATTCTACAACTAGATGAAAAGAGAAAAGCACATTGAGTCTGGTAGGAGGTGCAGAGGTGTGGAAATATGGAGGTATGGAGGTGCATGAGAAAGGGGCTGGCAGCTGGGTACTCTGTTGTCTTTTTCAATCAGGTGGGAGATACAAGCTCCCAACTGCTCTGAACTCCAGTTCCAGGTGAGAATTTGGGGAGCCAGACTTACATGGAGAGAAACTGTACTGTCTGGCATTGTGCCGGAATGTGAGGGCGGCTTTCTCCCAGAGGTGCTTGCAGCATTCATGGTACCTGCATGGGGCCATGGGACACAGACCCCAGACTGCTCTGAGGCAGGGCATACTGGTAGCCATTGTGGTTTGCTCCACCCTAGTGATTCCCTGAGACCCATCCCCACCCAATTTACAACCCCACCCAAGCTGTGTGCAGAGGCTTTTGCATACAAATGGCCTGGACTTTCTCCACCTAAAAACCTGTCAAACTGTAGCTGGGTCTGAGAACCCCAGAGCTTCCAAAAGAAGGCCTAAGCTCGTCAGCAGCCAGCATTACTTCACAGCTGCACCTCTTCTGGGCACCTCCAAACCACAAACAAAGAGGAGGAATCTGCAGATCTCTCTGTAGCTCCTGCTGGGTGGCCTCAGGCAGTGGCTGACTTTGCACCTCCTTGGAGATCCAAGAGCCAATCTACCCAGTGATCAGAGTGAGACCATCCAGATTACAACTCTTCACATCCATAAGAGACACACCTAGGGGACAGACTCAGTGAGTGCCAAAGCCCCACTGAAGCAAGTCCTGCCCCATAAGGTTGTCTCCAGCATAAAAGTTCTCCCATTGTAGACACAACTGGTCCTCACAGCCAATTGACCTGGAGGTCAATTCCTCCCAGTGATACCAACAGCAATCAAGGCTTAACTACAACGAGACTGTGCACACAGCCCACAAAAGGGTGCACCAAGAGTGTCCACCTCAAGTAATTAGGGAGGCCTAGCCACTGAACCCTATAGGACACCTATCACACAAAGTCACTCTATCAACACAGGGAAGCAGCCAAAATGCAGAGACAAAGAAACGGATCACAAATGAAAGAAATGGAGGAAAGCAAACTATTGAATATAGAGTTCAAAACCACAGTTGTAAGGTTACTCAAGAATCTTCTAGAAACCTCTGAGAAATTTAGTGAGACCCTCAAGGATATGAAAAAGGACCAATCAGAAATTAAGCATACATTTATTGAAATAAAGACTAATATACGGAAATTCAACAGCAGACTAAAGGATCCTAAGAAACAAGTCAAAGGTTTGAAATATGAAGAAGTAAAAACACTCAAATGGAAAAGAAAAAAGAATCCCAAAATATGAAGATAGTGTAAGGAGCCTCTGAGACCACTTCAAGCATACCAGCAACTGCATTATAGGGGTGCCAGAAGAAGAGAGAGAGCAAAATATTGAAAACTTATTTGAAGAGATAATGACAGGAAACTTCCCCTAACTGATGAAAGAAATAGACTTACAAGTCCTGGAAGCACAGAGAATTCCAAACAAAAGGAATCCAAAGAGGACCACACCAAGACACATCATAATTAAAATGCTAAGGGCAAAAGACATAGAGAGAATCTTAAAAGCATCAAGAGAAAAACAGTTTCCTACAAGGGAGTACCCATACGATTGTCAGCTGATTTCTCAACAGAAACTATGCAGGCCAGAAGGGAGTGGCAAGAAATATTCAAAGTGATGAATAGCAAGTACCTACAACCAAGATTACTCTACCCAGCAAAGCAATCATTTAGTATTGAAGGTCAGATAAGAGCTTCACAGATAAGAAAAAGCTAAAGGAGTTCATCACCGCCAAACCAGTATTATACGCAATGTTGAAGGGTATTCTTTAAGAAGAGGAAGAAGAAAAAAAAAGGTAAGGATAAAAATTATGCACAACAAAGTGACAACTAATATATATCTATCAACAAGTGAATCTAAAACTCAAGTGAATAAAAAATCTGATGAACAGAATAAACTGGTGAATAGAATAGAATCAGGGGCATAGAAACGGAATGGACTGACAATTCTCGGGGGGGAAAGGGGTGTGGGGGTGCAGGAAGAGATTGGACAATAATCATACACCTATGGATGAGGACGGGGGGGTAGGGACAGGGGGTGAGGTGGGAACTGAGTGGAGGAGAGTTATGGGGAGGGGAAGAGCAACAACTGTAATAATCTGAACAATAAAGATTTATTTTAAAATAAATAAATAAATCAAAACAAAGAAAAAGCAAAAGCAAAGGGATAGAGAGATAGAAATATCGATGAAAGAGGAACACCCATCCCCCATACACACACACACACAACTGGGACTTGAACTGATGACCACTTGGTGCTCACCGTCTAGGCATCTGCTGAGATTTTAATTGGCATTATGTTGAGTCTATAGCTCAACATGAGAAGCGACATCCTAGCGTTACAGACTTTCCTGCCCTATGAACACAGCACCTCCTTCTTTGTCTGGGCACCCCTTGCAGTATAGTATAGTTTTCATGTACAGATATTGCACTATTTTGTAAAATGTATCTGTAAGTATGTCATGTTCTTGATACCATTGCAATGGTATTTTCCTTTTAAATTCCCATTATCCATTGCTAGAATATAAAAAATACAACTGATTTTTGTTTATCAAAATCTTGTGTCTTGTGACTTTGCTGAATTTGCGTATTATTTCTAAAAGCTTTAGGAGTTATTCCTTAGGTTTTTCTACAGAGAAAAGTATGTCTTTTTGCATGAAGATAGCTTTACTTATTTCTTTCCAAATTCTTCACCTTTAATTTCTTTTTCTTGCCTTATTGCCCTGGCTGGGACTTGTAATACAATGTTGGATGGCAGTGGCTTTAACGGGCATCATCTTTTCCCCAATCACAGGGGGAAAGCTCTTAGCGTTTTACTATTGAATATTTATACCTGAATGTTTAGGTGTACCTCATTATTGATCCCTCTAGATCCTCTGTAGGGAGGTATTTTCAGTTGACTATATTGCTGCCCAAAGTTATTTGGGTTTTTCTAGAAAAGATCTGGGCACCTACCAAAGGGAAGGTCAGCAGGGGTTCCCAAAGCTCTGTCTTTGTTGTGTGATGATTTATGAAGAAATAAGCATTTATTTTCCTTACAGGCTGTAAGTGTGGGGTGTGGCTCCCATTAAACATGACCATGTGCGACAGTGCATCCTTCTGAACTTCGTATTTGGGAGGCACCAGCATTGCCAGGGAACTAACTCCTTGTTAGTCCATCAGGAGGCAGTATAGCCTATGATTAGGAACACGGGCTCAGAAACCTCAGTACCCACAGTCTGAATCCAGTTCTGCAACCTTGGGCAGGTACCTCGACCTTTCTATGTTACAGTTTTCCACTTGTAAAATGAAGACATCAAAAAGATCAATAATACCTACCCTCCATGACCTCTGAAGACTGAGTAAGTGCAACAAAGGGCTTAATATAGGGCCTGACATCTGATGCATTTAAAAAAGAATTTAGTTTGCATATAGCCCATTCAGTAGCTGGTTTATGGCTTGAAGTAAGAACAACCATAGCATTGAAAAGCCATCTCTCCAGAAACCTTGTATTAAGGTTTTGTAGGGTGGGAGAGTTGGCTGTTTGACAGTGTTGTCTGCACAGTAAATTCATGTTTACAGGGCTGTGCACTGCACAGGCATTTATCAGTTGGGCTCCAGTGGTGGGCACACACTCTGGAGTTGGCACTGAGGCTGCACCTGAGCCAGTTTGACCTGATCTGGTTGTTTTGGCCACATGACTGTAGAAGGAAATGTGACCTCACACTGTCCCAGGCCACCCCATGTGCATCACTGCAGCTTCCATTTGGCTTCAAACTATGATTTCCTGCCAATAAATTTGAATTCAAATTTAGAACAAAACTACAGAACAACTGTCATTGAGACTCGCGTGAAGTTTAGCTGAACAGAAGTCCTACAACTAAGAATATACAGAAGAAGCCATGTGGAGACTGGTAGGAGGGACAGAGATACAGAACAGGCTGGTCCCACACCCACATGTGACAGTTAAAAATTGGGAGGGATGTCTGGGATGCAGGGATACCCCCTGAGGAGCGAGGAGTCCCAACCCACACCCGGAACCCCAGCCCAGGGTTCTGGTGTCTGGAAGAGAAGTCCCCATAACTCCTGGCTGGAGGTGAAGGCTGCCAGAATCCCAGGCATTCCTCTTTTTATGTATATGTATGTATATATATTATTGATTTCAAAGAGGAAAGGAGAAGGAGAGAGAGAGATAGAAACATCAGTGATGCGAGAGAATCATCAATGAGCTGTCCTCTGCACACCTCCTGCTAGGAATCGAGCCCAAAACCTGGGCATATACCCTTAACAGGAATCAAACCTGGGACCCTTCAGTCCGCAGATTAATGTTCTATCCATGGAGCCAAATCAGCTAGGGCCCAGGCATTCCTCTTAAAGGTCCCACTCATGGATGGCTCTCTAATGGACTCACTCCCTTTGAGATCCAGCACTGGAGCAGCAGTCCAAAAGGCCACCATGGATAAATGGGGAGCGGGGACTGAACTGTCCAACTTCAGGGAGAGGGCTAGAGGGACAGTTTTCTCCCAGACAGGTGTGCTGGCAGAAGCCATTGCTCCTTTGTCGAGCCCTCCCCCACCTAGCATGCAACTCAGCAGAAGGGTGGCATATTTGAGTCTCCATCTACCTAGCTAACTCTGTTTCCACCACCCTGGTAATTTCTGGAGACCTGTCCCTACCCAACTTAAGGGCCCAACCAAGCCACTTCCAGTGGCATTTCCATACAAATAGCCTGTCTTGGTTGATGCTGTGGACATTTCTACATTCCCAAAGTTTCACAAACCCCAATAAGCATAATCTAGCCTCAGTGCGCCCCATTTTTCTTGCTAAGCAGCCCCATCACTAGTGGCAGCCGGCCTCAGTTTGCAGCTTAGCCTCTCTCAGGCACCTCCAAGCCCAGCACAAGTGGAAACCATCTGCAGAACACAGGCAAGAATTGACCTTGGCCTGCATCAGAGCTCTTCTGTGAGTCCCCAGAACGAACATACCTGGTGGCCAGCTTTAGACCATACCACAGTACCACCCAACCACTTCCACAAATGACACACCCAAAGAGCTAATTCAAAACTGTTCCTTTGTAGGGTCAGCCTCTGCACAATAGCTCCTTCACTGTAATCATGGCCAGTCTTTAAAACTAATCACCCTGAGGGTCAAGTCCTCTCATTGATGTGCCAACCAGGAATCAAGGCTAAACAATTACAGGAACACACCTAAGGCACTTGGCTTAGGTGACCAGTAGGACCCACAAGACACCTACTACATAAGGCCACCACTCTACCAAGATGGGGAGATGTAGCAGCTCTACGTAATACACAGAAACAAACCCAGGGAAGAGCCAAAATTAATAGACAAAGAAACATCCTAAATGAAAGAACAGAACAAAACACCAGAAAAAGAACTAAACAAATGTAGATGAACAATGTGTGAGGTGCATAATTCAAAACAGTGGTTATAAGTATGCTCAATGAACTCAGGGGAAGAATAGATGAACTTAATGTGGACTTCAACAAAGAGATAGGAAACATAAAAATGGAGATATACAACGTAAAAAACAACAACAACAATAACAACCCAGTCAAAAATGAAGAATACATTACAGGGAATCAACAGTAGATTAGATGAAGCTGAGAATGGAATTAGTGGTTTGGAAGATAAGACAGTAGAAAAAAATTCAATCAGATCAACAACAACAACAAGGAATTTTTTTTTAAAAATGAGGATAGCCCTAACCAGTTTGGCTCAGTGGATGGAGCGTCAGCCTGCAGACTCAGGGGTCCCAGGTTCAATTCTGGTCAAGGGCATGTACCTTGGTTGCAGGCACATCCCCAGTAAGGAGTGTGCAGGAGGCAGCTGATCGATGTTTCTCTCTCTATCCCTCTCCCTTCCTCTCTGTAAAAAAAATCAGTAAAATATATTTTAAAATAAATAAATAAATGAGGATAGCTTAAGCACCTCTGGGACAACATCAAACATACTGATATTCACATCACAGGAGAAAAGAGAGAGCAAGGAGTTGAAAACCTATTTGAAGAAATAATGATGAAAAACTTTTCTAACCAAATGCAGGAAATAGACATACAAGCCCAGGGAGTGCAGAGTCCCAAACAAGGAGGCCCACACCAAGATACATAATAATTAAAATGCAAACGTTTAAAGACAAAGAGAGAATCTTAAAAGCAGCAAAAGGTAACTACAATGGAGCACCCATACAACTGTCAGTTGATTTCTCAACAGAAACTTTTCAGGCCAGAAAGGAGTGGCATAAAATATTCAGTGATGAAAAGCAAGGACCTACAACCTAACAAGATTACTCTACCCAGCAAAGCTATCATTTAGAATTGAAGGTCAGATAAAGAGCTTCCCAGAGAGAAAAAGCTAAAATAGTTCATTACCTCCAAACTTGTATTACAAGAAATATTAAAGGAATTTCTTTAAGAAGTAGTAGAAAAAAAGAAAATCTGAACAATAAAATGACAATAGTCTATTAACAATTACTTTAAATGTAAATGGACCAAATACTCTGATCAAATGACCTAGAGTGACTAAATGCATAAGAAAACAATTCCCTTATTTATGATGCCTACAAGAGACTCACCTCAGACTGCAGGCAAAGGGATGAAAAAAGGTATTTTATGAAAATAGAAATGAAAAAGAAAAATGGGGTAGCAATATTATGCCACTCAAAATAGACTCTAACACAAGGGCTATAACAAAAGACAAAGGAAGGACCCAGCAATTTTTGTATATTTATCTAAAGAAACCAACAAAACTAATTTGAAAAGAATCCATGTGTTCACTGCAGCATTATTTACAATAGCCAATATGTGGAAGCAACTCAAGTGTCCATCAATAGATGAAGGGATAAAGAAGAAGTGGGACATATATACAATGGGATATGACTCAGCCATAAAAAAAGGAATGAAATCTTGCCATCCAATGGATAGACTTAGAGCATATTGTGCTGAGTGAACTAAGTCAGACAGAGAAAGACAAATACCATGTGATTTCACTTATATGTGGAATCTTAAAAGCAAAATAAACAAACAAACTAAGCAGAAACAAAGGCAGATACAGAGAACATTTTGATGGTTGCCAGATGGTAGGTGGGTGGGGGGATGAGCGTAAAAGGAGAAGGCATTTAGAAGTACAAATTGGTAGTTACAGAATAGTCACAGGGATATAAAGTACAGCAAAGGGGATATAATCAATAATATTGTAATAACTATGTATGGCGTCAGGTGGGTACTAGACTTATTGGCACGATCGATTCATAAGTTACATAAATGTCTAATCACTGTGTTGGAAACCTGAAACTAATCTAATATTGTGTGTCAACTGCAGTTGAAAAATAAAGAATTATTTTTTTTAAAAAAAAGGAAGAAAGACTTCTCAGCCTGTTTCTCTCCTGGACATCTGCCCTAGCAAAGCTGCCTTTCTGTTAAGTTGATTGAGGTCCGGGGTGTCATCCTTTGGGGCGGGGGAGTCACGCCAGCCTCACTGTTTGGGGAGGGGACCAGGGGACACTGAGCTGCGTGAGAGGGTCCCGCAGCAGCTTGTCCTGCCAGCATGTGGTGGGAAGCTGACTGGCAGGTCTTCAGGGGCACCTTCCCCTCCACCTAGACTTGCTTTTTCTTTTCACTCATGCTCTCTGAGGGGTGGGGTCACAGCAGACTTTGCAAAGGGCCCTCTGCAAGGTGCACCTCCCTCCCCCCAAGTCCATCTCAGGCCGGTCCTGCTCTGTCCTGTCAGCCGTCTCTGCCTGCTTTCCCTCTAGATCAGGCCAGGGAAAGACCTACTCTGCACACAGATTAAAAAAATATATATATATTTAGAAGTGCCCTCAATTCTGTTTGGACACATCTGCACAATGTGTTGCCCCTCCCCTCTCCCCATACAGTGGTGGGACAGACAGGGCAGGTGTAGGCAGCCTGGCTGCTGGCTCAGGCATGGGTGGCCCAGCATTTTCCTCAGCGGTGTGCTGGCAGAGTTTGGGGCCCGGAGTGTTTGCCAGCTTTTATCCTTGCCTCTGCTGGAGATGCCCTGTAGCCTGTGCCTGGTGAGTTGCAAATCTCCAATCTTGTCGGTTGTAACCGTGACACTGGTGCAGAGCTACTGATTCAGGGAGTCAGACATTCTCTCCCTCATGTCCTCAGATGCCCCTGTTAGTGGCACACGTGACCTACCCCTCCAAGCTGTGCCAGCCGCCCCAGGTGGCTGCTGAATTATACATGGGCCGGCTCTCAGCAGCGCTGCTTTCCAGGGGCACAAAGCTCTGTCACAGAAGGGGTGCTCAGTCCCCCATGGGATCTGGGAGCTGCAGGGGGCAGCTTGCCTTCCATTCGGGGCTCGGGCTGAGCCCACAAGTGGGGAGCAGATACAGTCTAACCTTCTATTTGAATGTTCTTTCTTTGCACATACACACAAAAAAGAATTGCTAAAAGTTTAAATAGCAAACTGTTAGGTTTTGAAACAAAGAAAAGCAAGAAGAAACCCAGAAAAGCCAGGAGTGCCAAATTTAACTCTGGTCAGATAAGAATCTGCCTTTCACTCCACCTGCACGACTAACTGTCAGCTCCGTGATTCGGCATCTTTCTTGCTCCGGTATTTTCTTCATTCTGACTTTATTCCAGTTATGTTTCTTCATCTCTCTCCAACTAAAAAACAAACAAAGCAAAAACAAACAAACAAAAAGATCTTCCTTTGTTAGAGTGTCTGAAAGAGCACCTCTCACAGAGTTTTCCCACAAAAGCTATTCTTTAGGTGAACGTGTAACCTAATGCCTAATGTACCATACGTTTGTTTCCATGTTTAGGCTCATTTCTGATGCACGACAAACAGGCCGCTCCCCAGTGCCAGCTCTGGACTGCGGCAGGCGGTCAGGGGAAGGTTTGAAAACAACTGGATGCTCCTGACTACAGTGGAAGGAAGGAGCGAGGACGGTATGCTGGTTTTGTTGCTGATTAGATTTCTTTGGTTAATCCTCAGAAATATCCTGGAGGGTATTTTTCCCCTTGGTTTGTAGAGAGAATAAAAGGGAGAGAAGGAGGGAGAGAGAGAGAAACATCGATGTGAGAGACACATCAATTAGTTGCTTCCTGCACTCGCCCCGACAGGGGCCTGCAATCCAGGTACATGCCCTTGACCGGGAATTGAACCTGCGACCCTTTGAGGTGCAGGCCCAGCTCCAGCCACTGAGCCAGGGGCCAGGGCAGCTGATTAGATGTAAGTAGCTCGCTCTGGTATTAGGACTCTTCGGGCAGTGAGTGGCTGATTAAACAATCTCACTTTCTCCCTGCACATGCCCTCTCTTCAGATTGTTCTTTGCCTGTTTCATCTCTGGAATCGGTACCTGGTGGTGGTCACGTTGATATGTGTGAGGAATTCATGTAACTGGACACAAACCCTTGTGGCATTTCTTCATCTAATAAAGAGCCTCTGTGGGCGCCGAGGCCAGCCTGCACAGGCCCACACGTAAGGGATTGCTGAAGTGTGCGTGTGCCTTGCTGCCAAGTGCATGCTCTCAGAGTAGCGTCAGTGTTGCTTTTTCTTCTGTCAACCTGGCGGGTGGTGGCCAGGAAGGAGGACGTCTTCGGGGCCTGGAACCCGCGTCTGCCCCACATGGCCTGCCTGTCTCTGGGGCAGGTTCACAGAGGTCAGCGGCCTCATTGCATATTCATGATGGACGGTCTCAGAGGTTAGGAGACTGGGAAGGAGACTGCGGGAAAAGACAGTCTCCGCGCCAGTCTGAGCTCCTGTTGAATGTAGGGTCCCCCAGGACCTCGCCCCCACACTGAACCCCAGGAGCAGTGCCCTGAACACCCATGGCCGCCAGCAGCCTGGCAGGAGCCAGCTGGCAGACGGCAGGGCTGCAGCAGTGGCCCTCTGCCCAGTGGTGACGGCCGTTCCCAAGTAAACAAAGGGGAGGTGCGTCCAGATAAAGGAGGGCCTCTGCACAGGACACTGCCTGGAGGATGTCAAGTCCCAGCGCCAACTACTTAAGCCAAAGGCCCGGGTCAGGCTCTGAGAGCCATGGTCTCAACCAGAGGCGGGGTGCCCTCCAGGGGACGTGCAGGGACGGTGGGGACATTTTGGGTTGTCATTCTGAGCAGCGGCTTCTAGTCGGTAGGGGCAGGGATGTCTACAGCACAAACAGCCCCACAACAAAGCATGCTCCTGCCCCAAATGTCCGTCGTGCCGAGGGTGAGAAGCCCTGAATGTGTATTCTGACCTCAAAAGGCAAAATCACATACAATACAATGACACATGGAAAACAGAGTAAGACCCATGAAGATGTGCCCAATTATTCCTGAAATTGTGGTTTAACCTCAAGATTCATTCATTGATCCGCCGTCATGCCTGCCCCCATGGGGAGCAGGAAAGAGAAAGACAGGCTCTGTATGGCTGCTGCCTGGGGCTCCCCACCAGCCAGGCTCACTGCTGACCGAGGATGGCAGGGACAGGCGGGGTCACCCACAGCTCAGGGCCTGGCTCCCAGTCCGCTTCCGTGGGCACTGTCTCAGGGGTGGAGTCCTTCTTTTAGGAGGTGGAGTCCTTCTCTTAGGTTTCTGTTAGGAGGCAGACCAGTGACCCAAGAAAGAGTGCCGGTGTCCCACCGACCTCCTGGCCAGCATGTCCTTCATCGCAGTGGGCTGCCCAGAACCCTCCTCAGAGCTACCCAAGGTGATCGCAGCGAGTAGTGTGGGCACAGGCAGTTCAACCCGGGGACCTAGGTGAGCTCAGCACTCAGGGTCGGGGGGGGGAGGACTGGAGAGGAGTGTGCCGGTGAATGCCAAGAGCATGGGGCCTCACCGGGTGGGAGCCCTCAGGCACACCACCCCCTGGGACCTGCCTTTTTACGGGGACTGACCCAGTGAAGCTCATAGCATCTCTGATTCTGATGGACCTCAGCCTCCGGCTCCCTGGGGCCAGGGGAGGGGCTGAGAGAGCAGGGTCCTTCCCTACAGTTTATTCAGGAGCAGGATAGGGTGCCCTCGTTCGCAGACCCAGAAATTTCAGTTTGTCCTCAGCCCACAGTAAACGAGGCATGGGGGAACGGAGTCACCTCAATCAAGCTCAGATGCATAAACCAAAAAGCCCGAGTTCCCACCGCAAATCCAAACCCAGCTGCCGAGTCACAGGTACCCGCTCCATCCTCTCAGGGGAGACCTCTGTGTGGAATTCAGCTATAACCTGAAGGGTGCAGAGGTTGCACTGTCTGCGCAGTTCTTGGCAGGGGTCTGAGTGTCCACGCCAGTCTGGAGGCCTCATTCCGGAGCCCACAGGGTGTCTGCTTCCTGGGCTGCCGTGGTGCTCAGCACCAACCTCATCCCTGGGGCATTAGTAAGCCCCCCTCCCCCGCTGGTGGGTCATGTTTTCGGATTGATGGGCCAGGCTGCTATGAAGCAGCACCCAGGCGACAGCCTCCCTTCCACTCTGTGTGGACTGTCGTGGTCCCGGTGTCTGGGCTCCTCCCCCTGGGAACTGGCCACAGCGCTCATGCTTCCTGGGAGATGAGGTTGGGCCACGTGGACGCTGGGTGTAAAGCTTGCAAACATTCAGAGTTGGAATAAATTTGAAGAGGGCCTTGAAGAATCATGAACTCGTGCCTTCGCCCCGAACCGCTTGTCCCACAGTTGAGAGCATAAGAAAGCTCGGTGTGCTGGTGGGGTGGAGGGTTCACCCCCCGTCAGGCTGTTTGAGGTCAGAGGCCTCTTTTACCCCCACCCACTCTGTGACTGCAGGTGAGCTAATTAACCTCTCTGACCTTCAAGCACCTTTACTTACAAAATGCAGATGCTGCGAGATTTGCCTTGTGGGGCCCCTGAGAAGACACTTGAAAGAGTCTGACCCATACCTTGTGCCCAGTGAGAACATTTTGTTACCGTTAATCACTACTCTCCGAAAACCTTCATTCCCACAGCCAACACGGAGCACTTAGATCCCGATCCTTAAGTGGAAGAAGAAGAGAAAAGCTAAGCAGGTTCCAGTGTGTGAAGCCACAGCACCAGGAAGGAGCAGCAAGGATTTGATGTTGCCACAGCACAGAAGAAACCCAGACCTTTTATTGGTTAGTAACCAACAGCATCTTCAGGAAATTGGCCTCGAGTTTAATGTCAAACGAAGAGGCTCTGGCTGTATAAAGTAACAGAAGGAAAACAATAAGAATTCGTTCAACGGCAACATTTACAGATCGCGGGAACGTTTTGAAGAGAAATCCATCGGTAACGAGGAGGTCTGTCAGATACAGAATGCGTTCTCCAGGTAGGCGCCCGGAGCACGCGGTGCCCAGGAAGAAGGTGGGCAGCATGTCACTGCATTTCAATAGCCCCAGACCCTCGGCAGAGGAGCCCTGTCCTCAGTGTCTGCCTAATGTTGCCCCTGGAGACGCTGGAAGGAGCGCACAGGAGGGAGGGAAGGATCAGTCTGTGAATGCGCAGACCTTTACGTCACCCCAGATGAAAATGAGCTTGGGACCCAGCCACTTTTATTAGGAACAAATGGGAAAAAGCCTTCTGGCACCAGTATTGGTGTGTCACCTGAGGACTGGGAAAACCGTGCTTGAAATAAAAATGTTAAGCAGTCTCTAGTGGTTTCTGAAGGGGGATGTGACCATTACAATGATAAATTGTTATTTTCCTATGACACACGTTTTTATCTTGCCCTAGAAATAGCAATTCTGAAGCGCGGAGCTGTCTGAACCCCTGAGGGTGTACCAATTCCTCAGCTAAGCACTTTTATTAAATAAATCGCATCTACCATCCTCCAGCTCCGTGCAAAACTGCCTCCTGGTTTCTTCTTTCCTTCTCGAAGCTTGTGACTAGTGCTCATTATGCTGCAGGAAGTCCCATTTTTGGTTCTTAATAAAGAGACTAATAACTTAGAACGTTTGAGTTAAGAGCAAGTTGTAATTATAATTAGGATACATAAATCGTGTGGGTTTCTGCCTCTTGGAGGATTAATTTCAGACTCCTCTCAGGGATGTTTTATTTCCAAATAGGACGTTCTTTGTTAATAAAACTGTGATGGTGTGTGTTATTAAAGCGTCATCTCTGTATCTGCTCCATGAGGGCTTGTTGCAGTGTTCCTCAGGGGATCAGCACCTTCCTCCTGTTGTCAATGGGATCCCACATTCTTTATGCAAACTACAGTCGCCCTGCTGGGTTTCAGTTCGACATCCATCTTCTGGGATATTATGAAAATACTAGAGGCCCAGTGCACAAATTTGTGCACAGGTGGGGTTCTTTAGCTTGGCCAGCAATTGGGGCCAATGGGGGCCGGCCAGCTGGGGAGGGTTCCAGGACATTGTCTGGCTCTCGCCCAGTCCCGACGGGCCTGATCCCAGCAGCAAGCTAATCTATCCATGAGAGCATCTGCCCCCTGGTGGTCAGTTCATATCGTAGCAACTGGTTGAGCAGCCAACTGAACTGTCAACTGATTGGTTAGACACTTAGCATATTATGCTTTTATCATATAGGACTAGGGGCCCAGTGCACAAAAATTTGTGCACTCAGGGGGGGACAGTCCCTCAGCCCAGCCTGTGCCCTCTTGCAGCCAGGGACGGCTTCTTGGTCGCTGGACAGCCCGGGGTGCTCCAGGGCTCAGGGTATGGTAGGCTTCCCCCCATCACTGCCGGCAGCTCAAAGAGCCCAGGCTCCAGCTCAGGGCCCCCATAGGGCTGGGGACAGGGAACCCATCCAGAGGCTCCATGGGGAGCAAGATGCCCACCTCAGAGCCAGCCCCATAATCTGGCCCCAGCAGCTCAAAGAACTCCAGGGTCTCCGGGACCTTGTCCAGGTCACACAGGTTCACACCGCACCCCGACAGGCCACTACTCACCACCACCCGCCCTACCCCTGCCCCTGCCCACCCCACCCCTGCCACTGCCCATACCACATCTGCTACTGCTTGCTCCGTGGCTGCCAGCCTCCATCTTGGCTGGGTTAATTTGCATACAGCTGCTCTGATTGGCTGGTGGGCGTAGCTTGGCTGATGGGCGTGGCTTAGGCGTCTTGGAGAGATGGTTAATTTCCATATTACTCTTTTGTTAGAGTAGACTAGGGGCCTGGTGCATGAAATTCGTGCACAGGGGGTGGGGGGGGCAGTCCCTCAACCCGACCTGCACCCTCTCCAATATGGAGATCTTGGGGACTCTCACAATCCACGACCTCTGGTTCTTAACTGCTAACCTGCCTGCCTGCCCTAACCACTCTGCCTGCCTGCCTGCCTGATCCCCCTAACTGCCCTCCCCTGCCGGCCTGGTCACCCCTATTAACTTTCTTTTTTAATCTTATTCCCTTCACATCCAATTGTATTTGACTTCCTTATTGGCTTCTTCCTCTCACATAATTTTTCTCCTTTATGTAACTTTTCCTACTGACTCATCATTTATAAACTTTTCTTTCCTCCTTATTTCATCATCATTCTTCCCATTTTTCTACTACCCTCCTTCCCTTCCCACATTCCTTCTTTCCTTTATCTTTACCCCTGCCCACCCTTCCATTTTCCTTCCTTCTCACCTTAATTTTTTTCTTCACTTCCTCCCTCTGACCTGCTTTGCTCCCTCCCCCATTCCTTCCTTCTTCCCATTCTCCTTTTAAGCTCTACCAGCTCCCCCTTTATAACTTTTCTTCTGTCCCTCTTTTTCTCTCATCCTACCTTTGACATACATTCTTCTCTACTTACTGCCACTGTTTTAATACCTATCTATCTACCTGCCTAATTATCCACTATCATTTATCTTTTTTTCTTTTCTGACTTTTTTAAAATCTGTCCCCAGTACACAACTATACTTGGTTTTCATTATAGGCCCTACAGTTCCCTCATACATCCTCTTTTTTTTAACTCTGCGGTCCACTGACTCTTATAAAGTTCTTCCCTCCATCCTGTTCCACCCCTCCCCCACCTGGTTACTTCCCCCCCAAACTCTTCCTGGCTGCTGCTCCCTCTGCCCGCCCCCTGCCCATCTCTCTATCTCCTGGTTCCCGTGGGTTCACACCAGCTCTGAAGGGAGATAGGGCCTCTCACAGGAGACCCCTGCCCCTGTGGCAGAGAAAATGGAGCCAGCGAGAGAGTGGGCCCAGGAGGCGGTGTGTGTGTGTGAGAGAGAGAGGGTGCAGCCCTCCTTCCCTCGTTAAAGCTTCCATGGTGAGGGGGCATTAACCCCCAGCTCAGGGCTCAGCCCCAGCCAGGTGGCAGCCTCCCATGCAGCCCCGCACTGCAGCAGCAAAGCAGGAGCACCTCCACCTCTGGACCATCCACCCCTCCATTCCAGGACACCAATGGCACAGCTTCTGTCTCCCCTGGATAAGCAGTGCTGGTCCTGCCCCTCGGCTTCCGCCTGCAAAGCGCCCCATGGCTGGGGCTTTGCAGGCCGCAGCCTCCAGGCGGCTGGCTGGTCCTGCTCCTTGGGCCCCAGCTCACTCTTCCCACCTCGCCTGGGGGTGTGGGGGGGGCAGATGGGAAGGGCTTACTGCCTGGCTCACTCCTCCCACCCTGCACTGTGGCCTGGATCCTGAGGCAGAGGTCTTCTGTCTGTCCTGCTGGATCCCCAAGTTGTGGCCTCCGCCATCTTGCCTGGGCTAATTTGCATACAGTTGCTCTAATTGGCTGGTGGGCATGGTTTAGGCATCCCAAAGCGACAGTTAATTTCAATATTACACTTTTATTAGTTTAGATACTTATCATCACCTTAAATGTGCACTACATTCTGCGAGCTCAGAAAAATAGATTGCCAGCTTCCTCCAAAAGTCGCATGTAATTTTGGTCCTTATCCTCTACTCAGCAGCAGAAGCCCCCTGACCTGTGCCCTCCAGCTAGAAGGGCAAACCTGACCTCAGGTGGGGCAGAGGTCACAGGTCACACACCTTGCTTTTTGAATAACAGGTTCTGCGCTGTTTCCTGCTGGAAGTGGAGCTCTGGCTATGACAACCTATGTGTCATCCCTTCCTGTGGGCACCTCTGCAGGGGACACCAATCTTCAGAGCAGTCCCAGCACCCTGAGTAGGTGGTCTAGGGACCTAGTAGCTGTCCCTGTGGATCACCTTTCTCTGTCTGGCTCCCCTGGAATCTGTGATGGCAGAAGCAGGCTAGGGTATCTGGAAGCCCAAGAATCCCGCTGACCTGAAGCTTCTTTGAGGCCCCGATGTTGGGAGGAATGTGTGTGGCTTTGCTTTCTCCATCAGGGTCTCATGGCTGAACCTCAGACCCTTCACTCCTGAGAGCAGTGGAGGTCTGGGGTCCCTCACTCCTGACCACAGAACTTGCCTAGCACCATCCTTGATGGGGAGAGGGAGAGACGGGTGGAGGGCGAGGGAAACCTGGGGAGGCGCCTGGGGAGGTGGGGACTACGAGGGTCTTTTGTGCCAACACAGGTGGTGGCTCTGAAAAAGGAAAAACGAGAAATTGGACTGAGCTGAAGCTTTGCAGCGTGTGAACCCCTGGGAGAGGACGCCCTGGGGGAGGCTGCCCTAGGCCACATTGGGTTTTAATTCTCTGTCTCATCAGCAAATGGACCAAGCAGAGAGAAAGTTCTGGAAGGCAGTCTGTTCACCACCTCCGTGCTCAGCTGGTTGCTCATAAAACGTCACTCATCTTTTGGGCCCAGATGACATCGGCCCATGGTGACTGTGATGGCAGCTGCTGCTCCCGGCGACGAGTATCTCCTCCATGCCAGGGCCACGCTCACCAAGGGACTCTTGTCATTTCTTTTTCCACGACCTCACAGAGCCCGAGAAGGAAACTGAGGCTGCGCAGGGGGGAGGGGAACAGATGCCTAGACCCCTTGTAAGGAAGCATGGTGCTGGGTTCACCCAGGCATGGCAGACCCTGGAGCTGTGCTCAGCAGGCTTTTCAGGCGCCGGGCATGGAGGAAGCCCACCCACCCCACTCCCAGGGCTTTCTCCCTACAGACGAACATGTGGGGGTGGGAACTCCAGCATTCTCAAACTTTCGGACGTTCCCCCTTGTATATACTTACTCAGCACATACTTGCCTATATTAAAACTGGCGTGACTGTCTTTCAGGACTCTTACTGTGTTTGCCTCTGAATAATGCCTCTTATTTTTTTCTATCTCACAGGCTTTCTGTGAGGATTCAATGAAAAAAACGTGTGGGAGCTCTAGGGCCTTAGAATCGTGGGAGAGCTAACTCACGGCCTGGGCAAAATGTGATGTCTAGGCACTGCCTACTCCCCATGAAAGCAGCTATCCAGTTTCCACCTGAGAAAGCTGAGGCACAGAGAGGTTAAATACGTTACCCAGGGTCACACAGCACCAGGAGGATTCACCTCCCAACAGATGGCTGCCCAGTGCTCGTCGGACCTGACCTGGAAGCTCGGCACCGCCACGGAGGCAAGAAACCCGAGCTCTCCTTGCTTGGGAAGCAGGTTTGCCCCTTTGTGTCTTGTGTGATGCACCACTGAGATCTCATGTGCATCCACGCTGACCCCACAGCCTGGAGCCTGGGAAGTTTCAAAACCAGGCTGGTCAGCACCCCGTTGGCAGAGCTAACACAAAGGTAAGAAAGAAGCCCTTTGCACTGTGTAACTCCACATCGTGAGTTTTCTATTGAGAATAAGACCTTCTAAACCGATGGAAGCAGGAGCCTAGGAACTCTTATCCATCACAGCAAGTCCGGGTGGGATTTCATACAAAAAACACGGTCCTGGAGCTCATGCCCTAGAGGGAAACGTATTTGCAGTTAACACATACGCTTAAATTTAGGTTCTAAAGGACAACATGTTCTAGTCTCACAAAACATTGAGCAAATAACCTTTGAGTTCACATGAGCCGCCCACACAAAAACCAAAATGGGCTACAGAAAAGCAACTGCCTGTCGGCGACCAGATTTTCTTTCAGTTCTTTGCGTGTTTTGTCTATAAATAATCTGCATGTTTCAAGTGTGACCATTGTCTTGAAGGTGCCTTCTGGCATGTTCTCACTTCGAGTGTGTTTTCAAAACAAGAATAAAATGTGTGAATCGCGGCGACGGTGGGGTTTGGGGAGGGGAGAGCTTTGATACACATGCTTTTTAGATACCCACAGTGTCAAAATGAAGCATTAAGATGATGTATTCTTTCTCCGGTGCATCTGTTAATCTTTTATGAAATCTGGAGTTTGATAAATCACCGGAGATAAAAACATCATTTTTAACCCAGCGTAGATCCCAAATGTCAGGAGGAAAAATAGTCCTGGTCTCCTGTGCTGAAGTTGTCTCTCTCTGTGCTTATGAGTTATGGGGTTTTATTTGCAGAGAAAACATAATGCTCTATTAACTTGAAAATGATGGCTCTTACTCAGAAACGTGAGAACAGAAGAGGAAAAAGGCGCGTTCGAGCCTCTGAGGGGTGATGGTTCGGCTCGGGCTGAGATATGCTTAAAGCGGCACGAGGGGCAGGGGGGCGTCGAGGGGAAGTGGCCCCGAGGTAACGCACACCGAGGGTGTCGTTGGCGCTCGCCTTCCTTTCCTGACGCTCAGCACCAGCTCTGGGGCATTGAGGTGTGGATACTGACATTTCGGTGGGAAATTTCACTTTACATCAGTGTAATTAGAGATTGACAAAGCTATTTATTGTGATTTTTTTTTTTTTTTTTTTTGCCCCAAAAAATCACTCAGAATTTCTCTCTCAAGTGGCGCCTGGTGGGCCGGGCCATGAGGAATGAGTGGGGAGTACCCACGTCTGATGGCAGCTCCACGCACATGGGAGACCGTGGGTCCGGAGAGGAGGCCCAGGGAGCTGCGCGCTCCTCTCTCCCGAGTGAATGGCCAGTTTGCCCAGGACGCCACCTGTGGCTGTGTCTCACGCAGTCATGCTAGACTGGAACCAAAAGACCACAGGTGGCTCCCTTCCCAGCTGCTCTGCAGGAGGAAGGGGAGATGCGTGCGATGCTCACTCTTGGAGAGAGGGAAGCCACTGTCCTCCGGGCCCAGACGCTGCTGACAGGGCTTGGCCCCTCTGACGGCTGCCCCCTCCCTGCAGAACTGCTCACATCTGGAACTTGGCGGCCAGTCCTCTCCCGGGGCTCAGACCAGGACCGAGGGCTCCAAGATGTCAGTGAGACCCTTTGCTGCTCCATCCCAAGACCTGGCCAAACTGGCTCTTTGCCTGCCTGGAGAGGGTGTCCCTGCTCATCCACACCACCCCTCCCCGGGCAGGGTCCTTACAGATGTCAGAGGAGTGAGGAAGATATTTATTTGCTGGTAAATTTTTCAGTGCCTCTTATTTGCAAGGCTTTGGGCTAGGATGACTCAGGATGCTTTCAGTGCAGCAGGGGGAGTGAGATGTGATGAGCCTGTGGGAGGTGCGGGAGCCACAGATGTCACACGACTCTGAGATGGCTTTTGGAAGGTCTCTTGGGATTGGGCCTTGAAGTATGAATAGGATCCCACAGGGGGAAATGTGCAGTGCATTGTGGGAGGGACTACGGTATGGACATGGGAGAAGGTGACAAAGTGAAGGACTCATCCAGGAACTGCCCAAGCCCCTGCTCCACCAGAGGGAAGTGTTTGGGGGGCTGGGAGGTGGGGGGGGTCCGGAACGCTTCATCACACAGTGTGGCCTTTGCTGGGTGGAGAGTAGGATGCGGCCAAGGGACTGAGCTGGAGAGTGACTTCATGCGCAGGCTCCGTGAGGGAAATTCTCCTGGCCTGGGGCCACGACGCCTTGAAGAAAGAGGCCCTGGGTCGGGTGGTAGAGGGGGGAGACCCCGGTGTGACCAGCAAGAAAGAGGACGAGGATCTGCAAGGAGATGGTAGCAGGGACTGAAAGCAGGGTCTGCACTGGGGAAGCAGGGCCCCTCCCATGACCCAGTTCCGAAAGACCTGGTGCAGGGAACCAGAGCATGTTTGCCAGAGAGGGGATGCCCGTGGGCTCCTGCTGTGCCCCAGATGTGGTCACAGAACGGGGGGTATGGCACATGCCAAGTCCTGCCAGCCTTCTGAAACAGAGGCTGTAGCCAGAAGGAGGAGCGGGCCTGTGACCACAGTGGAGCCGGCAGGGGGCAAGGCCTGGGTCCTTGCCTCACATGGAGGCCCTATGGGCAGCTCCACACCTTGTCCTCATATCCCGATAAGCAGGAGGCCAGAACCCCACAACTGCCAGTTGCCAAGAAGCTACAAGGCCCTACTCCCCTCTGCTGATTCTGAAAGCAAAGTAAGGGTTCTTCTCGCAATTTGAAGCCCTCCCGTCACTTACCCTTTCAACCTCTCCCTGTTGTGAAGAAAGGGGTGGGTGCAGGACTCAGAAACCTGGAGTGACAGTTCTGCAGGATGAGCTGAGGGCATCGCTGCCACACACACAGGAGAGAAGAGGGCTGAGGGACAGCCCTGCCCGGGTCCACCTTGTGCCACAGAATAAGCAGAGGGATCCTAGACTTGGGCACAGGTGAGCCTGACCTTCAGGACTCCCAGGGAGAGGCCCCCTCAGGCCAGAGATGTGGGACCCACTGCCCTGGTGCCAGGAAAGCCTTTGCCTAGGAGGGCACTCCCCAGGACACAGCCGGTGCATCCCTGCAGATGGGACCTGCTGAACCAGGACAGGTGGCGGCCTCCACATTTCAGCTTCCCCTGAGAAGAAGCTGGTCCTCATACTCCCAGGAGCTGAGTGAGGTGAAGGCCTCGTTCTCCTGCCAGACCACACACTTTCCCAGGACAAACGGAGGGCCTGGCTTTGAAGAGCCCGTCCAGCCTGTGTCGGCGTCGGTCTTCACTCTGGCGCGCACCTGCCCACGCTGTGAGGGGCAAGAGGACCGCGCAAGGGACCGCAGATGCTTTCATTTTGAGTGTTTTTTTTCCTACTTAAGTCAAGGAGGGAAGTGTTTGAAGAAAACACTCCATTTTCCTAGGCAAACGTGTCTTCACTCACACAGAAGACTAGTCTCGAATTTGGAATCCTCGGGCTCCTCAGAGGTGGGGACCCGCAGCTGGCACAGGCTTTGCTGCTCCCACTGCCACCCCTCCCACACACACTGTGCATACCCCCCAGTGTGGACGCCCAGGGTCTGACTGTGACCCACCGGCAGCTGCCGTGGCCCCCCCTGGGGCCTGGTGTGCCCAGCCCAGGAGGAGGAGTGTGTTCCCGGGGAAGAGGCTCCAGCTATTTGCACCGGGAAGTGTGCCCTCGTGAGCCTGGGCACCTAGAGGAGCGGGGTGTGGGCTCCAGGGGGCACTGCCCAGGCCCCTGGGAAAGGCTGTGCTGGAGGAATGCCAGAGCATGGCTCACTAAAGCTTGACACCTGGCGGGACCCCCGTTTCCTAGGCTCCTTTCACAGGGGTGGAGAGGAGGCGAAAGGACATTCTGGGACTGGATGTCTGAGCCCCTGTGCCATGGTCAAGGTCAGCCCAGCCCGCTGTCCCCACCACACCAGCCACATTTCACAGAGAAGATACACTCCAGGGTGCGGGTGGTGTGTCTTACTCCCCACCCCCAGCATTTGCATCAACATGTCATCAGGAAAGCTATTCTGGGTGCAGCCATTTCCTTGAGTTCTCGGTGTCTTTCCATGTTACAAAGTCCTTTGTCCCTCTCACCAGTGGCTGCGGGGAGGAGCTGCTGACGCCCAGCCCAGCAGCTCCGTGCAGGGGGGGACTTATCTCGAAGTGTGCGAAGGTCGAGCCTAGGTGTAAAGGTCGAGCCCAGGAGTATGAGACTCGGGTGCTGGCCTCTGCGTCCCCTATGGACGTGCATGCAGCACTGGGACACCGATGAGCAGTCATCTCAGCTGATGTGGAATCAAGGACATGGTTTTGGCCTCAGTCTCTCAGGAGCAGCTGCAGGGCAGGGGGGCAGGGGGGCAGGGGGCAGGGGGAGGATGACAGGGGTCTGGCCTGCGGGAGCTTGCTCTGTGCACCCCTCCCTCACACCGGACAGTCAGTCTTTGATTCTGCAACAAAGACAGAGCAGAGACCACAAAAGCTTTCATTTTGAGTGTTTTTTTCCTACTTAAGTTGAGGAGGGAGGAGGGAGGCGGGAGCAAGAGTGAAATGTCAGTGTGTTGTGGTGAATGGGGGTCAGGCCACGTGGCCGCACAGGCCTCAGAGAGGAGCTGCTTCGGTGCCTGCCCCTCTCTCCAGGCTCAGGGGCAGTCAGAGCAAGTGGCAGAGAGTCCAGGGCTGTTGGCATCAGAGCATGTGTCACACTGACACCCAGGCCGAGGGGACAGCCAGAGGCCGGCAGCCCGGTTTCTGCTTGGCCTGACTTGGAAGGCTGGCTGCTGTTGGTGCAGAAAGGATGAGAGGTGCTCGCCCGTGACACTCAGCAGCCGGGGCCCGAGCCCATAGGCACTGCAGTCTAGTACCCCAAAACCGGGTCGTAGGACAGAGGACACAGCCTGTCCCCTGGAGCGCACAGTCTCACCCCTGAGACAGGTCAGCACCCGCAACTAAACACTGAAGAAAGATCTGAAAAGAAAACCCCGGTGTGCACAGGTCACACCGAGATGTCCACAGGAAGAATCAGTGTGGCCGGGAAGGTCCGGGAAAGCTTCTTAAAGGTGCCAGGATGCCAATCTGCTCCCCGAGACAGCCTCCCAGCCTTCCCCACACCAGGGCCCAGTCTACACAGAGGACGGACGGGGAAACTGAGGCTCGGTGAGACGATGTGAGGTGTCTGAGGACAGCAGCTGGAGGTGGTGGGATGAGGACTTCGAGTCCAGTCCATCGGACCAGGCCTGTGCTGGTGACCGCTGCACCAGCTGGGCCTGGGAGAGGGGTAGGGTTTACCAGGTGGATGGTAACAGGGAGAGGATTGCGTGGGTCAAGGCCTGAGCCTGGAGTAGCAATAATGAGGATCCGTCAGAAGGCGTGGTTTGTCCCAGGGAAGAGAGGCTAAGACCGGGAGGTGGGGAGAGGCATGAGGCCCCAGCAGTGCCAGGTTTCCCATGGAGGCAGCAGTGGGCGAGGTGGCAGGAGAGGGAGGCTGGGCATCAAGTTAGAAGGGATCTGCAGAGGGAAAATAGCACCGGTGCCATGGGGCAGGGGCGCATCCTAAGACATTGTGCAGGGAGAATCAGCAGCCTGGTGGGTGTAGGGAGGTAGCCTGGTGGCTGGTGGTGACAGTACCCCCGAAATGGGAACATGGGGCAAGGGTGGGTGAGGCCTAGGAGCCAACTAGTTTAGATTGGACTTAAAATTCAAGGTATCAGCTGCTCAACTGGGTGCCACGTCCTCTGAGCAGCAAGGAATGTCACAGTGGAGTGCAATGGTGGGCACGGGAGGCGTGAAGGTGGGCCTCAGAGAGGGCGAGGGGGCGAGAACCGAGATGCCAAGTAGCAAGTGTATAGATTCCCAGTCACAGCAGAGACCTCACCAAATAAGACAGCGGGCTCCGTAAGGATCGTCTGAGGAAGTTGAAGGTAATTCTTTACTCTGACAATAGTCAGGGCCCAATGTTTTGTCACACAAAACGACGTCACGTCAAAGGTCCAAAGCGGGGCCCATGGTGCTCCAAGGGGGTGAGGGCAGCGCCTCGGGGCACTCACAGAGCTCAGCTCTCAGCACACGTTCCAGGTTTCGGCTGAGCCACTTATAAAGGCAAATCACGCTTCAATTCTTAACTCTTTTAAAAATGTTTAATATTTTTTTAAACGGGAGATTCTGTGTGATTCACACTGGCTCCAGCCATGGGCATCACATGGGCGCTGGCGATGCCCACCCTCTGTGCGTCCTGAGCACTGTGCTTGGACAAGAGGAAACGTTTAGACTTGGAAGGACTTCTCAGCACAAGAGAAAACTGACAGCAGTTAAGGCTGCGCAGCATGATTTATCACAGATGAAAGCTATCTGAAGAACTGTATTTATAAGTAACACTGAAGATTATAAAAAATGACCCAGATAATGTTTAACTAGTGGGAATTCATTGCTGCTGATACAATTCTCATTAAAATACCTGCGCCTGCAAACATGACGTTCTTGGGGTCAGAACAGCGGACTCGGCGTGTTCTTTAGCTGGGAGCAGCGAGCGCGCTGGGCTGGTCCCGGGCGGCCAGTGCCTGTGAGAGGTCGGATGTGCGAGGTTCCAGGGAGGACAGCTTTTGGGGGGCCCAGAGGCGAGAGGTGGGGCTGTGGCGGCAGACGGCAGTGATGGGTGTGGCATGTGCAGAGTGAACAGCAGCTCCGAGTCCAGGAATAAGGGGCTCACCTGGCCAGCTGACGAAGGCCAAGCCTGACTGCCTTTCGGGAGACATGAGTTTAAACTTGAGGGTGGCAGGGACCCCCGGGGACATTTCCAAGTGGAACAGCACAGTCCAAGTAGCGTGCAGGGAAGCGGTCTGTGGGTCGGGCTTGCTTGGGCCAAAGCACAAAGGGGTGCTCCCGTGAGCGGGTTTTGGATGAGACTGTATCTCTGATGGGAAGAAGGGGGTGTCACATGTACAAATTGTCTGGGTTAGGATTGCTTGAGCTTTCACCACAACTTGAATGGATTGTGAAAACATATTTTGCAAACCTTCCTGAGGTTGTGTTGGCCATTCTGTGGGAGAAGGGTGGTTGGGGAAAGGTGACTTAAACATTTGGCGGGGGCAGGGCAGCCGGCTTGAGTCAACACTGGGGGCACGTCATGTTCAGACCAGAGAAAACTTACAGCTGCGGGAGTCACGATGGGAGGCTGAGACAGGAAGTGCAGCCGGATCAACAGAGGCAGGTGCAGCGAAGGAGGCTACAGGAAATGGGGTTCCGTGGGCCTTTGGGGGACAGGATGGGCCACGTGATGGCGGAACCCAGACTCCCCCGTGGTTTAGGATAGAGTTGGCTGGTGACAGTGGCCACGGGCTCTGCTGACCTGAGGGTGGCCACTTATCTTGTCCTCCCCCTCCCAGTGACATCAGCAGTTCTCCCTGGCACTGTCCCGACCACGAGGACCAGACTCTGCGATGAAGGTAGGTGATCACACGAAGCCCGATTTTCTTAGAGCCGGCAGCGCTGTGAGTGCCCGGGGGAGAGCTTCGTTTGTACCAGCAGGAGTAAATTCATCATCTCTGGATTCTGTGCTCGGCGGGGATAAACCTGTCATCGGCCGGAGGAGGGTTGCTGGTTAATGAGCACAGCCGCGTCCGCGGAGCTCCGACAAGTGACAGGAGAGTGGGTGCCAGCCACTAGCGGGGAGTCTGTGAGTTCTCCGGGGGGCTCGGTTGGTTCTAGTTAAGCTTCTCTGACAGAGTCTTGATTCTTTCAGCAGATTTATGAGGCTTGGCCGCACTCCCTGACTCTCACCGCGCTTGTTAATTAAGACAAAGGTCCCCTGCGTCCTGCGTCTGCCACAGCCTCACCGTTCGCCACCGTGGGGGAGGCTGCACAAATGAGGCTCCTCACCCTCACTCTGGGAAGGGAAGTTTGGGTTGGAGATTCCTTGACCTGGAATGTAAACAGGCTTCTTTTTTTCTGGGTAATGATCCTTTCATCTCCTTCTGAATGACCAAGCAGCACAGGTGGGGTGTCACCTACCTCTCGGCTGTGCACACAGGTGAGCCAAAGTCTGGGAAACCTGGCCAGCACCCGATGTGCGTTTACACGAAACTTTGTCTTTGAGGCAGAAAATGGCAGGGACCGACCAGCAAATCACAGAGGCATGTGTGTGCTTTTCCACTCACAGCTAAGGCGCGTGTTCTCACCTGGGCACAGGGTGCGGGCCGGCCTGGAGGCACACGCATTTCCGTGATGTCACTATTTTCTGCGCCCTCAGGAAACCGTGTGCGCCAGGAATTCCGTTTCTTCACCTACACGCCATGCCAGGTGTCCTCTGACTTGAGAAGAGAGTGGAAAAAACAGGGTGTCTCTGGAAGGGATTTTCAGCTCATTTGCCTAAGATGTGATATTTCTGGTCTGCCTTTTTTTTCTTGCTTTCAGTGATGTTAATCTTCTAATAAAGAAGTGCTGACACCACTATTGGGTTTGCCTGGGAGACGTGGCATCACGCACCGACCGTGAGTGGCACGGACTCAGCCACATAAGTTCTTCTCGGCATGCTGAGGTTTTGCACACTGAGCTCTGGTTCCCCATGGAGGCCCATTCCCCAAGGACCTTTAAGTCAGGCACAGCAAGTGTTTCAGTGCCTCGAGCAGCAGTGGAGCCCAGACACACACCTCTTTACCCCGTCACTCTTCAAGGTGACAGGGACACAGAGCCTTTGCCTCTGTCCTCCTGTTCTGTCCTGAATCCTGTGCTGAGTGCTGCATGCCTGCCGGGCACTGCTTGGACAGCCTGTGCGCCTGCAGCAAGAGCACATGGGCGTCTCAGGTCATGCCGGGTAGAGAGGGTCGAGCCTGGAGCTGGCATCAGGGGCCAGACCTCTAGTCGTGGGTCTAACCGCCTGGCACGTGCTTACCTGCAGTGACACTCAGCATGTGTGTCCCACATTGGTTTCTGCAGACTGTGAGACTATGGCAGCTGAGGATGGTGTCTGTGGGCGTTTTCTCAATATTTGCAGATATTTGAACAGGCATCATCAAAGCAGTTTCACTGAAGAGATATGAGCTCGATTCAAATATACTGAAACTATTTGTGATTTTTGTTCAAGAGATTGAGGTTTTATGTCAGATATTGGAACACGCCATGTGGGTATGGGAGGGGTGTGCAGGACTTCTGTGGGGCGGTTGGCCCGGTTTATGGTGGGACACTGGCTGCACTCTGCCTGCAGTTGCGTGTCTGCTTACGTGGGTGAGCTGTTCTCTGCAGGTTACCTACAGGTGCTGAAATATGAACTCAACCTCATCGGGATCGAATATGATGTCTTTATTATGGACCTCTGCATGCAATCTGTTGCATCCTTCCATGGTCAGAGGTCACTGAGACCTGTAAACAGGCACTCTGACTGCGGGGGTGCAGGCCACAGGGCCATGGCTGGAGGTCGACATGCAGCTGTGCCTCCTGCTGAGTGAGTTCAGGATTCACGGTCTGAAGCCTTGGAGGTGGCAGAGGCAGGAGCCTTCATCTGATGGTCAGGAGGAGCGGGAGGGTTTTGGGGGTGGGGAGAGTGATTGCATCACCACACCTCGAGTTAGCGTGCAGGGCCCTTGAGCTGGGCTTCTTCCCGGGACCTCCATCCCGGTGACCAGGTTCAGCCCACTCTCCACCACACCAGAGCTACTCAGCCGGGTGGTGAGGCTATGATGGAACCACAGGTGTGCGTGTGGCCGGCTCCGAGTCGCTCTGGCTTGCTGCCCAGCACACACGTTGCAGAGGTCACTTCTCCGCGGCACGGTTTACCTGTCTCCCGAGTAGAGGTTAAAGCTGTTGGCACCTTCAAATTCCCCTACCTGAGACCTGCTAAGGATCAGGACAGAGGTGCGGAGGGCGAGACAGCTGTCCCTGGAGTTTGCCTGTCAGTGAGATTTCACCCCTAGTTGAACCGCACAAAAGATTCAGACTTTATTGACTTACTTCCACCTCCACACTTCCCGGTTTCTCCTCTCATTCCTAGTTCTACTGGCAGTGAGTCTGCTCGGCCCCTCGTTGCCACAGCCCGCAGAGCCCACTGCCTCGCTCCACACTCCACTGTGGCTGCAGATCAGTTCTAGTCCCACACCCAGCATCTCTGCAGGTCTCAGCCCCTCCCCTGCCTCTGTCCTCCCTCCTCAGCCCAGAGCCATGGGACAGTGTGTGACTCTCCCCTGTCCTGGGGCTGCCACACCAGACCCAGGACATCTATTCATCCTTCACCGGGTCGTCCCTTTTCCTCTGTCCTGGAGCAGAGCACCTGGGCTTGATTCCTGAGACAGCTCATGACCCTGCTCGGCAGGCACCAGGGTGGCCCGGGGCAGATTGCTTGTTCTCTGTTTTAGCCCTTCCTCCTTTTCTGGGAAAAGAGGTGAATTGGGTGAGTCTAGGGACCCATCCAGCACCCACACTCTGCAAGGCTGTGCCTGGACATCGCCAGCAACCTTGCCTTTCTAAACATGCTGGAGAGTGACAAGCCTGGCCCTCCACTGCCTGCCTCTCCTTCAAGTCCACCTTCCTGAAGCCCCCATCCGTCATGCCTCCCTCTGCACTTGCTTATGGCCATAACTCCTCTGTCCTGTGGACAAGGGTGATCTCAGGGCGCATCTTCCAAACCCCAGGCTCTGGGGAGTGAAAGGAGCCCCATGAAAAAGAAGCTCGGATGAAAGGCGTCAGCCATGACTGTCGGCACACCAGGGCCCTGGGTTAGTCTGGTTTAGAGTCAAGTCCAAAGTCCCTCCCTCGGGCAAAAAGCTCTGCCTTGCCTGCTGGGCTCTCAGCGCTTGGCCCAGGTGCTCCTGCCCCCCACCCTCACCCCCACCAGAACTGTCTCCTCTTAAAAACGACGGGAAGGAGTCATCAGGAAGACTGGCCTCTCAGTGCCCATCTGCAATCATTTTCTAAATCAAATAGAAGTGATCAGCTTCCTCACGTGGCTCTCAGAGTTGTCCACATCTGGCAGCAGCCCAGCTGGGTGCCTCTGGGGATGAGCCTTCCGGAGGCCAGTGCCTGCTGGCTTCCCTGCCTCCTTAGGAGAGCGAGCAGGAGGCCTGGGCGGGCAGTGACCCTCCTAAGTGCCGCTCCCTGCACAGGAGGCAAGAGCCAGCCCAAGGAGCTCTGGCTAATCTCAGAACTGGAGCAGGACAGAGACCAGGGCTGGCTCAGAGCAAGGCTTTCACACTCCAGTGACGCTGAGCCGTGCCCAGAACATTCCGCACGCTGCAGTCACAGTGCACTGCGCCTGAGGCCTCCGGCTGGAGACCCCGTGTGGTAGGACCCGATATCACACCCCTCTCCTTCAGAAACTGTCGAGGACCAAGCTGCCTGTATGGCAGCAATAGCATCGTCTGGGTCTCTGTTCCCCAGGCTGCAGGCTTGGCAGGGCCATCCCGGCTCCAGCAGGGCAGTGGGATGTGGGCAGAGGGGCCCTGTCTGGGGCGCAGTGTGAGGCACATGCAGAGCTGTTCCGGGTCTGCTGTACACCTGCTGGCAGGTACGGTCGTCAGAGCGGGTGGCACAGTGGCCAGGTGCTGAGGCCCAGGTGGAGGAGAGCCGCAGACATTCCCCAGGAGGTTGCCACTGATAAGGGAGCGGGCTGGAGTGCTGCCACATAGTAACGCTGCCCCAAGCAGGGGATGCTGGGCAGATGGGGGTGGCAGCATGCCAGGCCACGCTCTCCCACAGCCCCCACCTCTGGTTGGGCCAGACCGAGCCCTTTCTCTGTCTAATGATGTTCTAAGGAATGGGACACACTTGGGTCCTTCTTAAAACCAGAAGTTCCCAGTGAATGACGTGAGGCAGCCCCTCAGTCCTCCAGGTTTACAAACACAACTTCTTCCCAAGAACAGGCGTTTTCTCCCAGCTGAGAGGGCCTGGGCTCTTAGGATGCGGGTTTCACAAGGACGAGAAGTGACTCTAACTTGCATGGGGATGGCTGCGTTTGAGGAGAAAGACAGTTTTCTGCACGACCGCTCTGCTGGTTCCCCTTCCCTCAGAAGGTTTAGAAAGCCCCGCAAACCAGTTGTCTGCTTGGTGTCCCTTAAATTGCCATTGTTGCCAAGACTCTTTCCTCTCCCCCTCTCCCCAGCCCGCCCCTGCACCCACGGCCTCCACACAGCTGGGCCCCAGGAGCGGGGTTCAGCTTCAGACCCTGGCAGGGTCTCTGCCTGTTTTTGTGCTTTAGAGGAGGCCTCAGCCTCTTCAGGCTGATGGGAGCTCACCACACAACCCCGGCTCCAAGGCAGGCGGTGCAGGGGACCGTCCCTGCCTCACGGGGAGGCTGGCAGGGGCTGTGCGAGCCTGGCGAGTGGGCGAGGTGGGGTTTTTCCCTCTTTCCTGCATTCTAACTGCTCTTTCTTCCTTTTCTCAGTGCGTGTAGGTGGTAGCTAGTTTGAGCACCAAGCCTTGCAACCAATACTCAGTTACAAGCACCTCCCATCAAATGTAGGGAGGACTTGGACCTGTGATGTCCTCTCTCTGCGAATGGCTCTTTTGTGCCCACTGACTCCATGGTGCCCCTTGCCCTGCCTGTGACAGTGCCCTGGACCCCTGGGCAGCAGGCAGGAGCCGATATCCTGTGTGTGCCACGGCCTGCCCACAGCCTCCACTCAGCCATGTAGGGCTGGCTGGTCATGGGATCTGCCTCCCACACACAAGAGGGTTGTCATCTGGGGTTTAACTGCATTTCCAATTCAGCACCGGAGGAACAGGGCCAGCACTGAGGTGGCTTCCGCTGGCCCAGATGGTGAAGGGTGGCAGGGTCCACAAGGGTAAAGCCCGGCTCCTTTCCCGCCGCCTACTCTGCTCCTTGCCCACAGGAGCCACGCAGAAAGAAGTGAGCACATGGCTGACAACGTCCCTAAGATAAGTCATTCCATAAACGTGTACTGAATACCATTATGTGCCAGGAAGTATGTTTATACCTGGCTCACCTGAATATGTTTTAATTTTTTTTTCATTTAATAAGCAAAAAGAGGTACAAGTGACACACAAATCAAGTTTCGGACCTAGCCTTCTAGTAATAAGTGTTTTTCTCTTATGCCTGTATCTCTGCGCCATTGGGACCCTGGAATGCCTCCATCCCCTATTCCTCACAAGTTCCCCCCAGGTCAAGGTTCTGCAGGGTTCATCTCAAACCAACCCTCCAGAACCTCGGTGGCCATTCTCCCTCCCCAATGAAGTTGTGATTTTGGAAGGGAATCTTGGGTTCATAGGATTAACGTTGTAAAAGACAGGAATCAGTGCCTAATGGTAGAATTCCAGGCTCCGCAGTAAGGAAACAGAGGAGCTATTTTGGTGGCTGTCTGCACCATCTGCCGTGGTGCCCCTTCTGAAACATGGATGAGTACCTACTATGTGCCAGGTATTGTGCTAGGCACTGGGGTTCTGCCATCAATAAGGCCTCATCTCATAATTGAAACAGGCACTTTATCGCACCCCACGAAACAAGCACATTGGCCGAGTCTGAGTGCTGAGAGGGAGGGAAGGGAGGCTGCTAGCAGAGCACTCCTCCAGGATCCCACCTTGGCATGGGTTTAGGGCAGCCTGGCTGAGGTGGAGGCGGGGGGCGGGTAGGGTATTTGAACTAAGTCTCTGTCTCTGCAGGAAGTTAAATTAACCAACAGTGTGGGCTCCACTCTGTTTACTGGTGGGTCAGTGTGAGAGCTGTGTTCTGAGTTTTCCATTTATAGAGTGTTTCGGGTGCACTCATGCATGCCCTGAGAACGGGCTGCCAAAGAAGGGGACCTGACAGCTGCCTCTCCAGGGGAGGGGTGCTCAGAGCTTCCATTCTGACTGTGCTGTGCACATTTTCCAGCATGATAGACCTCTCTTGGAATTACAGCACTCAACATTCCTTCCTTTAGCTTGTAAAATGTCCCTGACTTCTAGAGAGGGAACCCAGGGGACGCCATCAGCAGCTCATAGTTGCTCGAGAATTGTTTTGAGAGCATGGCGTCCAGGCCAGGGGTCAGGATAGAGAGTGAGATGGTTGGTTGGAATTAGGGAGAGAAATGTATAGGGATTTCTGCTCTGCGCACTTCATCCGTCTCCTTCACAAAGATCTCCTGCCAGGGGAAATGGACCAGTGTTTTCCCAGGCCAAGCTTCATCAGGTGCCTGGTTAAGAAGAGCAAACAGCTATAGGGGAGAATGGCAGCATCGGTGAGACCATTACACCTACTCTGCTCTTGACACTTCTTTACCGATCATCAGAATGAATCTCTAAGTGGAGAACTGCCGGGAGCAGAAATCCCAGTGTTGGAACAAGCAGTGCTTCCCTGAGCGTGGAGAGCATGCGCTCTGGGGACCTGGCCTGCAGGCCTGGCTCAGGACACATGGAGCGTGTCCCTTCCTGGCACTCTGCCCCCCTTCCTCCATTCACAGCTGTTGGGGGAAGATTTCATTCCAGACTGTTCTAGGAGACAGGGTATGGAGGGCAGGTGAGGACATGGCTTAGACAAATAAGAAAAGGAGAAGGATTTGGGGAAAGCCACCTGTGGGAAACAGCAAAATTTGACCCCAAGGGGACTGAACTTGGTAGGAGAAGGGAGCAGGGACTCTCCAGATGCTGAAGTGCCCAGGAAACTTTTCTTGAGCAACTTACCTAGAATTAGGGGCACTCTATCAGGGAGTTTCAACACAGGCTAGGCTGCTCTAAACCCATGCTGACATTGACAGAATTGCCACGTGGTTGAGGGTAGCAGATTTCCCTGCACAGACAGCAAAGGGCATGTGAGCACTAAAGCCACGTGGAAGTCACACTGATGGGGCCTAATCAAGGCAGCGGAGCTCAGCCCTCACACTTGGGCAGCTTGCCTGCCCGAAACCAGGCACACCCGTGCCCAGATGGGAACTGGAAATGTTGCTCCATCCTTTTACTTTTCATCTATGTACATACGATTTTGTAGACAGCATGCAATCGGTTCATGTTTTTAAATACAATCTCTCTCTTTAATTGTTGCATCTAGAACACTGCATTTAATATAAATATTGATATACTTAGGCTTAAGATTGCCATTTTATTTTTGTTCTGTTTGTTCTATCTGTTTTCATTTATGTTTTTCTTGCCTAAGCAGTACTTGAGCATTTTTTACAGTATCATTTTTTACTTATCTAAAACATTTTGGGGTACGTCTCTCCGAATAGCTTTTTTATTAGTTGTTCTAGTAATACCTAGAGAAAATTTATTATGCAAACTTTAATCAAAAGAAAGCAAAAGTGGCTATATCAATATCACATAAAGTAGACATCAGAGCAAAGAAAATTATTACAGATGGAGGGACACATTACATGATGATAAAAACAGTCAATTCACTAAGAAGATACATATAGCATTGTTAAGGGTGCACACAGCAAATATCAGAGCTGCAAAATGTGTGAAGCAAAACATTATAGATCTGAAAATAAAAGCAAGTCCATAATTTTAGTTGGAAATTTCAACACTCCTCTTTCAATAACTGGTAGAACAATTATATAGAAAAACTCAACACTATTGACAAACAGGATCTAATAGACATTTATAAGGACCTCCACTCAGTTACAAATTACATTATTTCCAACCACCCACAGAACATATACCAAGTTAGACCATAACTTGAAACATAAAGTGAACCTTAACATTTTTTTAAGTTTCTAATGAAATTTAAAAAGACATTGAAGTGGATGAAAATTAAAATTCAATATATCGAATTTGTGTACAGAACTACAGCAGCACTGAGGGGAATTTAAAGCTCACAATAAATAGGGGCAAAGTCTTAAATCAATAACCTAAGCTAACACCTTAATGGCCTAAAAAAATGGAGAGAAAAATAAACCCAAAGAAAGCAAAAGGAAGGAAATAATAGACAAGAGCAAAGATCAATGCAATTAAAACAAAAAATAGAGGAAAACAATGAAGCAAAGACTGGGTCTTTAAAAAGATCAATAACAAGACTAACAAAAAAAACACACAAATTACTAATTAGGAATGAAACATATCAGTACACACCCTGTAGACATCAAAATTATAATAAGGAAATACTAGGAACATTCTACACATTTAAATTTGGCAACTTAGATGAAATGGATCAATTCCTCAAAAACACAGATTACCACACTCAATATGAAATAGATAATTTGAGTAACCATAGAACTACTAAAGAAACTGAACTTGTAATTTTAAAATTCTATAAGGAAAAGTAGTTTTCCAATGTTAACTGCAGAATTGCTTCCCTCCCCCCCATCCCCCCAAGTAGCTTCTGGAAAGATTATAGTTTCACTAATCACACTTTGGAATATTGGCATTTAGCATTTTAAAGACTCAAGATGGTGGCAGATTAGATGGATGTTATACACTCCTCCTCACAGGACCAAACAGGAATGACAACTAAAATATAGAGCAATCACCCTGAATAACCACCTGAAGATGAGCTAAAGAAAAAGCCTTATAACCAAGGATGTATAGAAGAAGTCACAGAGTCTGGTAGGAAGGGCAGAGATGTAAAAAGGGTTGGCCCTGCTCCCATGGGTGGCAGCTAAGATTCCGGAGGAATATCTCAGCTGCAAAGATTTTCCCTGAGAAATATGGGGTCACAACCCCAAGCTGGGCTCCCGAGCTTAGAACAACAGGGCTGGGAAGAGGAACCCACATAATATCTGGCGGTGAAAATCAGCCAGGTTTCTGTCTGCCAGGGAGAGATAGTAGTCCACTAGAGTCACAGGCACCCTCTTAAAGGGCCAATGCCCAAAATCTCATTTACAGCCACTCACCCTGGGTACCAGTGGAGGGAGGGCAAAGCAGACTAGAATCACATGAGAAGAGACTGGGGTTTGTGGCTCTGGGGAGAGAGCTGAAAGGACAGTCACCAGGATCCCCGAGCTGAGTTCTTCTCCCACATTGAAGATATCATCTTTCCTGGGTGGAACACTTCCCTCCACCCTCTGGACTTCCTGTAATCTGTGCCCTGCTTAGGAGTTAGGTGTCTGGATTGGGGTGTAGAGGTCTGGGCAAACTCAGAGAGTGCCAGTGTCTGAGTTGTGTGGCTCTAAAATGGGGGACATTTTGACCTCACACACCCAATTGGTTCAGAGCCCTCCCTTTACATGGGCAAATTTTGATCTGGTTAGGCCTAATAAACTCTACTGGTCTCACCCTAACAATTCCCTGAGACCTCACCCCATCACAAAGGTGTGCAAGTACCCAGTGGGTAGCAACTAGACTTCAAATATCCTGAGACATTTGCTGAGTGGCCTCAAACCACTGGCAGTGAGTTTGAACCTGTATTGATCTGGTGAACATTACTTGTCCCTAACAGGTGACTCACTGATAATCTATCTCATGCAACTTGAGTGCTACCAGAGGCTTGTTCCATGACTAAGCCTAACAGGCAACTGGCAGCAGAGGAAGGCTTAGGCAGATTTTGGGGGTCCTTGAGACTTTTGCTGGCCTACTATTGGTCTTGTTACTAGTAAAAACTAGCCCTCATGCACTGGTTGATCCTTCTCATGCACACCTAGGCCCAGGAGAGGCAGCCACAGACAGTGGTTTGCTTTGTAGCTCCAAACAGGTTGCCCAGGGCCAGTCATAGGCAGTAACTGACATTGGCCTGCACCAGAGTTCCTCCCAAGAGGCCCAGAAGCAACACACCTATAGGCCAGCTTCAGACAACCTCAGAGCTGGATCCAACCAGCTTCACAAGTGGCATATCCAAAGGGAGATCTTGGGAGGCATCAGACCCTGCCGAGGAGAATTCTGCTTCATGTGGTCAGCACCTGCACAGCAGCTTGTACTCTGTGGTCGAGGTTGATCCTCACAGTCAGCAAGCCAGGTTGACCCCATGCATGAATGGCCAATAACAATCAAGACTTAATTACAACAGAAATGCCCACATAATCTACACAAGGGATATTACAGCTCAGGCGATCAAGGATACTGCACCACTGTACCTACTACATAAGGCCACCCTGCCAAGACTTAGTCACAGCAAATTTACCTAATACATAGAAACAAGCAAAAAGAGGCAGCCAAAATGGGGAAACAAACCTGCCCTAAATGAAAGAACAAGAGAAATATCCAGAAAAAGAGCTAAATGAAATGAGGCAAGCAAATGATTAGATATATAATTTTTTAAAAATCATTATAAAGATGCTCAAGGAACTTAGTGAGACCTACAACAACATGAAACAGGACACAGAAATCATAAAAAATAACCAGTCCAAAACTAAGAAAACAATATCTGAATGAAGACTACACTGGAAGGAATAAACAGTTGGCAATGGATCAGGAAGCTATTGGAAAATTTTCTTCACCTGGTGAAGGAAAAAGACTCAAAGGTCCAGGAAGCACAGAAAGTCCCAAACAAGATGAATCCAATGAAGGCCACACCAAGACAGATCATAATTAAAATGCAAAAGATTAAATGTAAAGAGACAATCTTAAAAGCAGCAAGAGAAAGGTAGTTAGTTACCTACAAGAGAGCTCCCATAAGACTATCAGCTGATTTCTCAACAGAAACTTTGCAAGCCACAAGGGATTGGCATGAAATATACAAAGTGGTGAAAACCAAAACCTACAACCAAGACTATTATCCAGTGAGGCTATCATTTGAAATTGAGGGAGAATGGAAGCTTTCAGACAAGAAAAAACAAGAGGAGTTCATTACCATTAAGCCAGTAGCACAAGAAATATTAAGGGCATCCTTAAGGATGAAAAAAAGAAGAAGAGGAAGAAGAGGAGGATGAGGAGGGAGGAGAAGGGGATGAAGAGGAAAAGAAGGAAGGAGGAGAAGAAAAGCATAGGTACATAGTTAAAAGAATAAAATAGCAATAAATACATAACCTTCAATAATTACTATAAATATAAATGGCTTAAATGATCCAATCAAAAGATTTATGGTAGCTGAATGGATAAGAAAATAGGAAAATAGTCTATCTGCAAAAGACTCACACCACAATGAAAGATACACACAGACTAAAACTAAAAGGATGGAAAATATATAAGGGTAGCCGTACTTATATCTGACAAAATAGACTTTAAAATAAAGGCTATTAGAGAGAACCAAGATGGTGGCATAAGGTATATACCTGAATGCGCAGCCTCCCACAACCACATTAAAAAATACAACTATAAAACTAAATGGCCATCCACCAGAACCAAGGGAGTGGAAGCTTTACAACTAGATGGCAAGAGAAGGAGTGTGTTGAGACTGAGTAGAAGTTCTCGGCACCAAAACAGAGAGGTATGGACATGCATGAAACGGTGGTGGCGCGAGCGAAACGGTGGCGGCGGCTGCACCTGGGTCCAAGGATTGGAAGGGGATTACAAGCTCCGGGGTTGCACTGAACTTGTTGCGGGTTATCTGGCAACAGGGCGGAAGACAAGTGGCATTCTAACAGAGCTGTTCTCAGTGATCACTGATGCGGAGCTCCGAGACTCCAGGACTCAGGGGCGCGCAGACACCAGGACGTGGAGGCGCCAAAATGGGGAGAAGCCATGGAGACGGCTGAGGGGCAGCCATCGCGGGTTGCTCTGCCCCAGTGATTCTGAAACCCCATCCCACCCAATTTACAACTCCACCCAAGCTGTGCACCTGTCTGCCTTCAGCCTAACCTAACAGACTGCAGCTGGGACAGAGAACTCCAAAAGTTCCAAACCCCAAACAACGAGAAGAAAGGCCTGGAGGTCATTTCCTCCCAGTGATACCAACAGCAATCAAGACATAACTACAACAAGACTGTGCACCCAGTCCTCAAAGGCATACACCAAGAGTGTCCACCCCAGGTGATTGGGGAGGCTGAATCACTGGGCCCTATAGGACACCTAGCACAGAAAGCCACTCTATCAATGCAGGGAAGCAGCCAAAATGCGAAGACAAAGAAACAAATCACAAATGACAGAAATGGAGGAAAGCAAACAACTGGATATAGAATTCAAAACCATGGTTATAAGGTTTTTTATGAATTTTTTAGAAACTGCCAATAAACTTAGTGAGACCCTCAATAAGTATATTGAAACCCTCGAGGATATGAAAAATGACCAACTAGAAATTAAGCATACACTGACTGAAATAAAGAATATTATACAGGGATGCAACAGCAGATTATAGAATCACAAGAATCAAGTCAAAGATATGAAATACAAAGAAGCAAAAAACACCCAACTGGAAAAGAAAAAAGAAAAAAGAATCCAAAAATATGAAGATAGTGTAAGGAGCCTCTGGGACAACTTCAAGCGTACCAACATCAGAATTATAGGGGTGCCAGAAGAAGAGAGAGAGCAAGATACTGAAAGCCTATTTGAAAAAATAATGACAGAAAACTTCCTCTACCTGGTGAAAGAAGTGGACTTATAAGTCCAGGAAGCACAAAGAATCCCAAACAAAAGGAATCCAAGGAGGACCACACCAAGACACATCATAATTAAAATGCCAAGGGCAAAAGACAAAGAGAGAATCTTAAAAGCAGCAAGAGAAAAACAGTTAGTTACCCACAAGGGAGTACCCATACAACTGTCAGCTGATTTCTCAACAGAAACCATGCAGGCCAGAAGGGACTGGCAAGAAATATTCAAAGTGATGAATAGCAAGAACCTACAACCAAGATTACTCTACCCAGCAAAGCTATCATGTAAATTTGATGGTCAGATAAAGAGCTTCACAGACAAGAAAAAGCTAAACCAAACCAGAATTATTTGAAATGTTGAAGGGCATTCTTTAAGAAGAGGAAGAAGAAGAAAAAGGTAAAAATAAAAATTATGAACAACAAAGTGACAACAAATACATATCTATCAATCAACCAGTGAATATAACAATTAAGTCAATAGAAATATGTGATGAACAGAATAAACTGGTGAATAGAATATAAGGGCATAGAAAGGAAAGGACTGACAATTCTCAGGGGGAAGGGATGTGAGGGGTATGGGAAGAGACTGCACAAAAATCTTACATCTGTAGATGAAGACAGTGGTGGGGGTAAGGGCACGGGGTTGGGGGGGGAACCAGAAGGAGGGGAGCTATGGGAGTTAAAAGAAAGGAACATCTGTAATAATCTGAACAATAAAGATTTATTTTAAAAAATAAAATAAAATAAAGGCTATTATAAGAGACAAAGAAAGACACTACATAATGATAAATGGAGCAATCCAACAAAAGGATATAACCCTTATAAATACTTATTACCAACATAGGAGCACCTAAATATGTAAAGCAAATCTTGATGGGCATAAATGGAGAGGCTGGCAGTAATACTATCATAGTAGTGGATTTTAACATCCTATTGACATCAATGGATAGATCTTCCAGACAGAAAGTCAATAAGGAAATGGTGACCTTAAATGACACACTAGATCAGATGGATTGAATTAATTTTACCCCAAAACAACAACATATACATTCTTTTCAAGTGCACATGGACCATTTTGTAGGATAGATTACATTTTAGGGCACAAACAGATCTCAATAAATTTAAAAGGATTGAAATATCAAGAATCTTTTCTTACCATCAGGGTATGAAACTAGAAATCAATCACAAGAAAAAAACTTGAAAAACACACAAAGACCTGGTGGCAAGCACTGAATGGATTAACATTGATATCAAGGAAGAAATCAAAAGATACCTTGAAACAAATGAAAATGAGAACACAACAACCCCAAATATATGGGACACAGCAAAAGCAGTCCTAAGAGGGAAACTCATAGCATTAAAGGTCTTCCTCAAGAAACAAGAAAAATCTCAAATGAACAATATAACTTACACTTAAAGGAACTTGAAAAAGAACAACAACCAAAGTCCAAAGTCAGTAGAAAGAAGGAAATAATAAAGATCAGAGCAGAGATATATGGAATAGAGTCTAAAATAACAATACAAAAGGTCAATGAAACCAAGAGCTTCTTCTTTGAAAAGATTGACAAACCTTTAACAAGACTCATCAAGAAAAAAGAAAGGACCCAAATAAATTAAATCAGAAATGAAAGAGGAGAAGTAACAACTGAAATCAAAGAAATACAAAGGATTGTAAGAAAATTATATGAACAACTATATGCCAAATATTGGACAATATGGATGAGATGGGTAAATTTCCTGAAGTCATATCTTCCAAAACTGAATCAGGATGATTCATAGAATATGAATACATAGATTACAGCTAATGAAACTGAAGCACTAATAATAATTTTTTAAAAACTCCCAACAAACAAAAGTCCTAGACAAGATGACTTCAGAGGTAAATTTTACCAGACATTCGAAGAAGAACTAAAACCCAACTTTCTCAAATTATTCCAAAGAGTTTAAGAGTGCAGAAGACTCCTAAGCTTATATTACAATGCCAGCATTATCCTTAGTCTAAAACTAGATAAAGACACTATAAAGAAATAAAATTATAAGCTAATATCCCTGATGCTAAAATCCTCAGCAAAATACTAGCAAACGGATCCAGCAACACATTAAAAAGATTATTCAAAAATACCACATGATCTCACTCATTTATGAATAATAAAGACTGTTATAAACTGATGAACAAAAATAGATACAGAGGCAGAGCAGCATCGAACAGACTATCAAACTACAATGGGAAGGCCGGGGAGGGTTGGTGGGATGGGTAAGAGATCAACTGAAGGATTTGTATGATGCATATAAACATAACCAATGGACACAAGACACTGGGCGGTAGGGGAGGCTGAGGGAAAATCAAGAGGGGAAAAGGAGACATAGGTAATACTCTTTATAATACTTTAAGCAATAAAACAAAATTTTTTTAAAAAGATTATTGCCCCAACTGGTTTGGCTCAGTGGATAAAGCGTCAGCCTGCAGGCTGAAAGGTCCCAGGTTCGATTCTGGTGAAGGGCATGTACCTTGGTTGCGGGCACATCCCCAGTAGGAGGTGTGCAGGAGGCAGCTGATTGATGTTTCTCTCTCATCAATGTTTCTAACTCTCTATACCTCTCCCTTCCTTTCTGTAAAAAAAATCAAATATATATATATATATATATATATATATATATATATATATAGAGAGAGAGAGAGAGAGAGAGAGAGAGAGAGAGAGAGAGAGAGAGAGATTATTCAGCATGATCAAGTGGGATTTATTCTGGGAATGCAAAGTTGGTAATATATCCCAAATTAATAAACATGATACACCACATACAGAAAATGAATGATGAAAACTACATAACCGTATCAATAAATGCAATAAAAGCATTTTATAAAATCCTGCACCCATATATGATAAAAACTTTCAGCAAATTCAGAATAGAGAAAAATATACCTCCATGTAATAAAAGCCATGTATGATAAACACGCAGCCAACATCATTCTCAGTGTGCAAAAACTACAAGCATTATCCTTAAGACTGGAACAAGACAGGGATAGCTGCTTTCACCACTTTATATATATATATATATATACATTTTATTGATTTTTTTGCAGAGAGGAAAGGAGAGGGATAGAGAGCTAGAAACATCGATCAGCTGCCTCCTGCACACTCCCCACTGGGTATGTGCCTGCAACCAAGGTACATGACCTTGACCAAAATCGAACCTGGGACCCTTGAGTCTGCAGACCGACACTCTATCCACTGAGCCAAACCAGTTAGGGCTGCTTTCATCACTTTTATTCAACATAGCCACAGCAATCAGACAAGAGGAAGAAATAAAAGGAATCCAAATTGGAAAGGAAGACATAAAACTGTTATTATTTGCAGATGACATCATACTGAATATAGAGAACCCTAAAAATTCCACCAAAAAATTACTAGACCCGATCAATTAATTCAGTAAAGCAGCAGGATAAAAAATAAATATCCCCAAATCACTTGCATTTTATATACCATCTAGAGGCTCAGTGCACAAATTTGTGTACAGATGGGGTCAGGCCTGGCCAGCTGGGGGGAGGGGCCACAGGCAGTTGGCCAGCTGGCCTGAATTCCCAGTTGAACTCCCAGTTGAGGGGACAGTTTGCATATTAGCCTTTTATTATATAGGATAATGACCTATACAAAAGGGAAACTAAGAAAACAAACCCATTTACAATTATTCCAGAACTAAACTAAATTACCTAAGAATAAATTTAACCAAGGATGTAAAAGACCTGTATTCAGAAAAGTAAAAGACACTGAAGAAAGAAGTTGAAGAAGACATTATGCTAAGTGACATCAGCCAGTCATAAAAGGACAAATACTGTATGATTCCACTTCTGTGAAGTACCTAGGATAGTCAAGTTCACCAAGACACGTGGGTGGTGATGATAGTTGCAAAGCGAAGGACAGATGGGAAATTGGGAGTGGAAGGAAATCAGGGCCAATTCTGGGTTAATACAAGTCAGAGAGAAGCACCTGGCAGAAAGCTTCCCCACAAGATGCTTAACCTTTCTGCATAAAGTAAGGGTGTGGTTCAGAGCCAGTCTACATAGTGGACTGTGGAGGAGGGAATAGTCTCCCGTCTGCCTGCAAAGCTGTGCTTTCTGATATTTCCCGTCCCCTTGGGCATGGGTAAGGCCAGTGCCCTGCAACACCACAGCCAGAGGGAGGCTTGCCGGAGGACAGCAATGCAGGAAAGCTCAGCTCTGCAGCCAGCTGTCAGCCCCCAAGTAGAAGAAAGAGCATTTCCCTGTCAGTCTTCCCCTCAGCATCCTGAAGCAGCTGAGATCTGGCCTCCCCCTGCCGGGGGCCTTCAGCAGGCTGATAAGAGATGACTCCCATTTACCTTCACCAGAGCTTTCCCCCATCTCCTGTAGGCCTATCAAGTTTCTGTTTCCTGCAGAGGAGTTTTCTGCACTCTATTTCTTGACGTTTGGATATAGGTATGGCGAGGCTTTTCCAATGAGGCATGAAATAGGACACACCTTGGGTCTGGCTGTTCGCAGCTGTCTCTCCTCCGACCACACCCTCCCCATTTGATCACCAGGATGCCAACACGGCCATCACCATGTCAATGTGAGACTTGGCCTCCAGAGAGAAACTGGTTCCTCTGCCACAGAGCACAGAGTGGGCTCCTCAGTGTCCAAAGACTCAGAACAAAATGGTCCCCTTCATCCTAATCCCCCTCTCCCAGAGTCCTCTAAGCTACCAGCTGCCATGTTTGTCCCCTTTCTCAAGAAGAGAGGCTTGACCCTAACCAGTTTGGCTCAGTGGATAGAGCGTCAGCCTGCAGACTCAAAGGTCCCAGGTTCGATTCGGGTCAAGAGCACGTACCTTGGTTGTGGGCACATCCCCAGTAGGAGGTGTGCAGGAGGCAGCTGATCGATGTTTCTCTCTCATCAATGTTTCTAGCTCTCTATTCCTCTCCCTTCCTCTCTGGAGGAAATCAATAAAATATATTTTTTTAAAAAGAAGAAGAAGAGAGGCTTGTAAGAAGCCTCAAAAAATATGGAGGAGGTTAGATTTTTTTAAAAATTAATCAACAGAGCAGGTCATTTGGAAGGGAAGTCTGATATGAACAACTTCCTTGGGTAAACAAAGAAAAGGACACCAAAGGTGACCCCTCCGCCCATTTCCAGTTAAATAAATAAATAAAACATCCTCACCTCTGGAAGGTGATGAGCTCTCAGCTGGAGCTGGTGGCACTGGGGAGACTGGGCAGGTGAGCTGCATGCAATAGACATGGGCATCGTTCCAGTCTGGCCCAATTTTTCCTAAGTTCTTATTTCAAGGAATGCCCTTAGAAGTTGCAAAGCCAATATCTTTTGCTAATGCTGGGAGAATTTCCTTAAACTCAGAGATGGTACCACTGCCCATCAATTTTACCAGGCAGCAATGCAGATCCCCAAAGGCTAAAGTCTGAGGCAGAAGGCAGAGCACTTTATCACAGTGAGAGAACTGGGTTGTTGCTGGGGAAGCTGTTCTGGTATCACGCTGGTACTACCGTGCATTAATAAGCTTTGTTCATCTTCTCTGACACTAGAGGTCCAACTCGGTCCTTTTTGCTTCAGCTTCTTGCTTATTATGCAGCCTGAGCCATGGGTATGGGCTGCCTACCTGTCAGAAATCACAGGCAACCTCCATTTTTTCTGTCCTTGGTCCTAGTGGCCTTATGCCCCGAGGAACCCAGGCTCCCTGAGCTTTCGGTCCTACAAATGCATGGTGAGCAGGGCTGGGCACTGCTGAAACTCCAGGATGCACGAGCCACAGGTCCTACCTTCCTGATCACGCTGTGGTCAGGGAGATGGTCACATGGGCAAATAATTGCACCAAGAGGCAGAATGTATAACAGAGGGAAGCACATACTGTTATGGGAAGATAGGAAGGCAAGGGGCAAGGACACCAGTGGGAGAACACCAGTGGGAGGGCAGCAGGGACAAGGGTTCAATACAGGGAACCATTAGAGGATGTAGCCTTTGCAGCCTGGAGTTCATAGTAACCAAGGAGGAGGAGGCTGTACATAGAAAGATGATGCATTTTAATTATTATACAGCAAACTGGCCTTGCATAGGGGTGTATACTTTTATGAATATCGACACATTGACAGAATCCTATCATTACCAGTACAACCAAGATACAGAACAATTTGACCAGCTTAAAATAATCCTTCATGTGTGGCTTTATAGTCATCCTCTCCCTCTTCTGCTCACCCCTGGGAACAAGCGACATGTTGTCCATCACCATAGCTTTGTCTTCTTGAGAATCTTGTATGAATGGAATAACACAATTTGTAACATTTGGATATTGACTTTCTTCATTTGGCATGTCTTCAAGAGTTAGCCAACATGTCAACAGCTATTCTTTTTCATTGCTAAGTAGTGTTCCATGGCGTGGATGTACCACAATCTTTTATCTGTTCACCCAGTGAAGGCCATCGGGGTTGTTTTCAGGTTTTGCTGATTGTAAGTAGAGCTGCTATAACGATTCATCTACAGGTTATTATATGATATAAACATAAGTTTTCTTTTTCGAGGGAAGTTTCTCAATCTTATCTTTCCTGTTGACATTTTGGGCCAGATACTTCTTTTTTAGGGGAGCATTGTAGGGTGTTTTCAGAAATATTCCTGGACTCTACTTATAAATGCCCATAGATTCGCCCAGTTTGGACAAGTGAAATGTCTGTGGACATTGCCAAGTGTCTGTTGGAACAAACATCATCTGTGGCTGAGAACAACACTGCTTTTGGGTAAATACCTCGGAGGGCATTGACCAGGTCACATGATAAATGCATGTTTTTACTTTGTAAGAAACTACATTCCCGCCTATGAGACCCATTTATCAGTATCCTCATCAACACATGGTGCTATTAGTATTTTTTAGTTTTTGTCATTCCAAAAGGGCCATCTCCCTCATGGCTAATGATAGTGAAAATATTTTCACATTTTTTTCCCATCTGTCTATCCTCTCTACTGAAGTCTGTTAAAATCTCTTGCTCATTTTAAATCAGTCTGAATCTGGAAAGGCAGCCTGGAAGTGGTGTCTGCACTCAGCGGCTTGTCAGGGGATCTGTAGGGCCAAGTGGGCAGCTTGAGTCAGATGGACTGGGCTCGGGGCTGATGACCATCTGTCACGGGGTTAGAGATGGGATTTGCTCGCCTCTGTTCACCTCTCCAGCTCTACTTTCCACCCTCCAAATTGCTCTGGGTCCGGAAGTAACTGGCTGTAGAATCCTTGCCCTCTGCGTCCAGTTAGGTTCTAAACAGAGAGCTCCTGCTGGAGGCTGAAGGGGAGGGGGAGGAGGGAGAGATATTCCTGCCCCTGCCTGCCTTCCTGTGGGATCACCTTAGGATTCTGTGATCCTGGGCAGAAGGTAACAGCTCCTTCTAAGGTTCTGGGACCCAGTAGCCACGCCCTGCCCTCCTCTTTCCAAACCTCCTTCTGCTGTCTCGAGCTTCTCCGGGTGCTGCCCTAGCCCCGTGGCTCCCCTGCACCTTTACAAATCAGTGATTAAACTCCCCTGAGCCATCCTGATGAGAACGTGTCATCTGTTTCTTGGTTGAACATTGTCTGACACAGAATTCTGGATTGAGTGAGATGAACTACTAGATTACTTCTTTTTTAAAAAAAGTTTGCTTATACCCCCCAGGCTCTAGTTCCTTATCACTGACCTTTATTTTTGTTTACCCCAGAGGAATGAGAATGAGGATTCACTTTCTACACCTAGGAATCCCCAGTAAATATTTTTGTAGTGATATGAAGTTTACTTAGGAACTTGTGATTCAATTTAGCCACATAATCTGCCCGATTTATTATGTTTGCAAGAAGGTGTGTTTTCAGGCTATATGGTGGCATCTTTCAGCTGCCCTTGCTGTGCCTGTAGGGCAGCGAGAATCTTTATTGCTGTTACATAAAAGAGCCCAAGGAAGCTTGCACTCCGCAGGCAGCCAGTGCCCAGAACCAGGGCAAGGTCATCAAAGAGCCATCATTCATCAGAAACATAGTTCACAGACAAGCTGCTAGGCCGAACTGTGACCCTCCCTGGGAAGCCCGAGCATGGGGCTCTTCATAATGATGCTGCCTGAAAGATGCCCTGAGCCTCAGGGCAAGAAGAGCTTGTGTTGTCTCAGGACTGCACGCTGGGTGGTTCCTGAGTCTGAGGACCCACAGAAGACAGGGCCTTTCTTCTGGTGACTACCATGTCCATCTGACTCCGCATCAGAGGGTCCTGTTGCTGGTGCTTGAGTTGGCTTTGAGATGATCTTACTTCCGAAGAGTCATGATCCTTTAGAGATACACAGTGAGGTGCTCGTGGATGAGATGCTCCGACAGCTTCGCTTCCCAGTAAGACAGAAAGGAGGGGACAGGTGGGAGGAGAGAGGAAATAAGACTGGCCCTGAGTTGATAGCTGTTGAAGCTGGAAAATGGGACGTGGAGGTCCACCGTACTATTCTTTTGCTCCTGTGTAATTTTGGAATTATTGAATGTTAACAGCTAAATGAACAGTTAACTTCAAAGTTACTCGTTGATACAGGGAAACTCGTTTATTATTGCTTAATGCCACTGATGTCGCAAAGGAGTTCTGTGCGTAGGTTTCAGAAATGAAATAGGAAAAACATAAACAAAATGTGAGTAATACTGTTTTTATGAAAGTTTAATGAAAGCAGCTCATATGTTTGCTTTCCTTTCTCAATTTGTGACACTATCAATGAACGTTCTGAATAATACCATCCTGAACTGCGAAGGAAAGCAACCAGAAATACGAATTTATGTGTTAGCATATCTTAAGAGTGGACTTTGCTTCTAAATAACCTGGGGTGGGGGAGAACTAGGCGAGGTGACAGACAAAACAAAACTGGCCGTTCGTTAATATTTGTTGAATTGCAGAGATGGAGACATGAGAGTTGATGATGCTATTCTTCCTACTCTTATATATGTTTCATTTTTTACAAAATAAAGCATATGATGCACGTCCAAAATGTGACCATTTAATTAAGGAAGTACTAACTTTAGTGACTGTAGGAAATGTAACAATATGCAACTTCTCTTTCCCCTCCTGCGTTCTGCATTCGCGAATAAGCTGCTGTTTGCTGGTTCCCTCCTCTTCCCCGCCCTCAGTTTTAGCGGCTGTCTGGAACCAGGCTGGTGTTCCAGGAACGAGCCTGGTGTCTGGAACGTAAGCATCTGACTGCGCGGCGAGCGCAGGGATCCGGAGCCAGGTAAGCGCCCTGGTGCGCAGGAGAAATCCTTTGCGGATCAGCTGTCAGCTCTTTGCTTTCTCAGAAAACAGGGATGCCAATCTTTTATCGGTTTCCACACATGGGTGTTTATGCCTCGGGGGCTTCATCTATGTGTTTTCATTGCCTACCACGATCACGTTACACTTCAGAGTGTAAGTGACAAGGAAGTGATTCACTGTGCATGAACTTCCTGACATGAGAAGGAGAGGAGGAAATTAAAAGTGTTTTCCTTGTCTTGGCAAAAAAAAAAAAAAAAAAAAAATATATATATATATATATATATATATATATATATATATATATTAAAGCATATATAATATATATATATATATATATAAAGTGATTTTCATTTTCCTGCTTCTTACCAAAACCTATGACTCTGTCTTCGAGTTCAGAAAAAAAGACCTGTGTATTCTTATGTCAGTGGTAGTAACAGGGGTGCAGCAGGACAGTAGCAGCACCTGACAAGGAGGGGGAGCCTGTGACTCGCCACCAAAATGCTGCTCTAAAGGAAAAGACGATGAAATAGCACATCAGCAGTCCAGCGCTGGCTGAGGACTCCTCTCTCCCAGGCTCACTGGTGCTGACACAAAACTGACTTTCAAAATGCAAATACCAAAACCTGGGAGGAGAGGCTTCCTGATGAACTGGGCCGTGGCATACGCTGAGTTCAGAGGGCAGGTAGTGCTTAGAAATGACTGTCATTCTGTGCTTGACCTTGAAGAAGGGACAGTTCAAAGTGGAGGTGGTGGTTCAGCTAAGGGGCATCGCCCTGGAACCTTCAGCAGGGCTGATGACGTGAGCATGAGCATAGAAAGGGGAGCATATAGGACAAACATGCTAAGAAACAGAAGGCTCACATGGTAGGAAAACGTGGAGAGATCTGCAGGCACTAGACAACCACAGGCCCTAAATAGCCTGAAAGAATCTTTCTCCTTTTCAGGAGAACAGAGATTCTGAAGAAAAGTGTATGCAAAGAAATCCCAGTTATTGATGCTACATAACAAATGACCCCTTCAACATGGTAGCGTAAAACCATAGCTCATGATTCTGCAGTCTGGACGGGCTCAGCCAGGTGGCTTTTCTGCTCCACGTGGTGCCTGTAGGGGCTCCACGCTAAGGCTGGCTTCTTTGCTCCCAGGGCAGCCTCCTCAGCAGGAAAAGCTGCGCCCACTCTCTCTCTCTGTGCGGCCCAGTGTAGGCATCCTCACAGCATGAGAGGCTCAGGGTGGCCGCGCGTTTTCCACAATGGTTGCTGGTCATCTCCTAGGCCAGTCCCAGAGCTAATGTAAATGACCTCCACTGCATCCTGCCGGCCAGAGGAAACCACGAGGCCAGCAGACTGCGGCTGGGGAAGACCTCGCCTCTGTGAGGAGTAGCAGGAACATCTAGGGAAGAAGAGAATGGCTGGCAGCGATCTAGGAGGTTACGCTTCACAAAGAAGAAGCCCACTTTGGAAAGAAGAAAGGAGAATACTTATTCTTGTTGTTGTTAATCCTCACGTGAGGATATTTTTTTCATTGATTTTTTTAGAGAAAGTGGAAAGGAGGGAGGAGGGGAGGGAGAAGAAGAGACAGAGACGGAGACAGAGATTGGTTGCCTTCCACACACACCCTGACCAGGGCAAGGATCAAACCTGCAACCCAAGTACATGCTCTTAACCAGAGATGGAACCCATGACCCTTCCATGCATGGGCCAATGCTCTACCCATTTAGCCACACTAACCAAGGCAAAAGGAGAATACTTTTTAATATTAAAAAACAAAACCTAGAATGTTCACTAAAAAAACAAAAAACAAACACACACACACACATGGAAGGGATGGGGAAGGGGATCAATTAGGGGGGGAGGAAGAGACATATGTAAAACTTTAGACAATTAAAAAGAAACTTACATTGCAACAAGAAATATTTCCAAATTCTCCTGATAAAGCTTGTAATAGTGAATACAATACTGCTAAAAGTATTATGTACACAGAAATAATACAAATGATATTAAAAAACAACACACACACAACAGCATTCAGGACGTTAATTTTGTATCCTGCTACATTGCCAAATTCATTTATTAAGCTTAGTAAGTCTTTAGAGTTTTCTGTATATAATATCGTGTCATCCCTGAATAATGATAGTTTTATTTCCTCCTTTCCAATTTAGATGCCTTTTATATTTTCCTCTTGTCTGATCCCTGTGGCGAAGACTTGCAGTGCTATGTTGAGTAAAAGTGGTGAAAGCGTACATCCCTGTCTTGTTCCTGTTCTAAGGGAAATGGTTTTAGTCCTTGCCCATTGGTATGATGTTGGCTGTAGGTTTGTCATTTATGACATTTATTATGTTGAGGTACGATCTCTCTATTCCCACTTTGCTGAGAGTTTTTACCAAAAATGGATGGTGGATTTTGTCGAATGCTTTTTCTGTATCTATTGATGTGATCATGTGATTTTTTTGTCTTTTAATTTATTTATATGATGTATCACATTTATTGATTTGAGAATATTGCACCAGTCTTGCAACCCTGGAATAAATCCCATTTGGTCATGATGTATAATCTTTTTAATATGTTGCTGGATCTGATTTTCTAACATTTTGTTGAGGATTTTAGCATCTATGTTCATCATGGATATTGCCTGTAATTCTCTTTCTTTGTAGTGTCTTTATCTGGTTTTGGAACTAGGGTAATGTTGGCCTCCTAAAAAGAGCTTGGAAGTGTTCCTTCCTCTTGGATTTTTGGGAATAGTTTGAGGAGGATAAGTGTTATTTCTTCTTTGGTAAAACTCCCCCATGAAGCCATACATGCCAGGGTATTTATTTGCTGGGAGTTTTTTTTATTACTGCTTCTATTTCATCCATTGTTATTGGCCTAGTCAGGTTTTCTAATTCTTCAAGGTTAAGTTTTGGAAGATTGTATCTTTCTAGGAATTTGTCCATTTCATCCACATGGTCCAGCTTGTTGGCAAATAGCTGTTCATAGTATTTTCTTACAATCCTTAGTATTTCTATGGTGTCAGTTGTTACTTCACCTCTTTAGTCTCTGATTTTATTTATTTTGGTCCTCTCTCTTTGTTTCTTGTTGAGACTGGCTAACAGTTCATCAATCTTGTTTATCTTTTCAAATAACCAATTCTTGGTTTAATTGATCTTTTGTATTTTATTTTATTTTATTTTATTTTATTGTCTCTGTGTCATTTATTTCTGTTCTGATCTTTATTATTTTCTTCTGCTTACTCTGTGCTTTTTCTTCTTATTCTCTTTCTAATTTTTTAAGTTGTAGGGTTAGATAGTTTATTAAAAATTTTTCTTTTTTTTTTTATAGTGCTATTAATTTCTCTCTCAAGATTGCTTTCACTATGTCCCATATATTTTGAGTTGTTGGGTTGTTGTGTGTTCATCTTCGTTTGTTTCAGGAAATTTTTTATTTCTTTCTTTATCTCACTGGTAACCCATTCATTGTTTAATAACATGCTATTTAGCCTCTATGTGTGTGAATGTTTTTTAGTGTTTTTACTGTAGTTGATTTCTAATTTCATGCCATTGTGACCTGAGAAGATACTTGATATGATTTCAATCTCCTTGAACTTGTAGAGACTTGTTTTGTGGCCTAATATGTAGTCTATCTTTGAGAATGATCTATGTACACTTGAGAAGAATGTATATTCTGCAGCTTTGGAGTGAAATATTCTGTAAATGCCAATTAAATCTATCTGATCTAGTGTGTCATTTAGAGTCATTGTTTCCTTGTTGATTTTTTGCCTGGAAGATCTATCCAATGAAGTCAGTGATGTGTTAAAGTCCCCTACTCTGACTGTATTGCTGTCAATCTCTTCCTTAAAGTCCTCCAGAAGTTTCTTTATATACTTAGGTGTTCCAATATTGTGCACATGTCTCAGTGGTACAGCATCGACCTATGAACCAGAAGGTCACAGTTCAATTCCCAGTCAGGGCACATGCCAGGGTTGCAGGCTCAACTCCCAGTGTGGGGTGTACAAGAGGCAGCAGATCAATGATTCTCTCTCATCATTGATATTTATATCTCTCGCTCCCTCTCTGAAATCAATAAGGATATATTTTTTAAAATAATAATAATGAATTATCAGAAAGAGAAACTAAAAAAATCCCATTTACCATTGCAATAAAAAAATTAAGATACTTAGGAATGAACTTAGGAGGTAAAAGACTATACTCAAAACTTATAGGACATTGAAAAGGGAGATAGAAGAAGATAAAAAGAAGTGGAAGAATATACTGTGTTCATGGATTGGTAGAATTAATATTATTTAAATGTCCATACTACCCAAAGCAATCTATAGATTCAACACAATCCCTATTAAAATACCAACAGCGTATTTCATAGATCTAGAACAAATACTCCAAAAATGTATATGGAATCAAAAAAGGTCCAGAATAGCTGCAACAATCTTAAGAAAGAATAAAGTTGGAGGGATCACAATAGCAGATATAAAGCTCTATTACAAAGCCACTGTAATCAAAACAGCCTGTTACTGGCACAAGAACAGGCATATAGATCAATGGAACAGAATAAAGACCACAGAAATTGACCCAAGTCATTATGCCCAATTAATATTTGACAAAGGAGGCAAGAGCATGCAATGGAGTAAAGACAGTCTCTTCAATAATAGTGTTGGGAAAATTAGACAGATAAATGCAAAAAAGAAAAAGAAAAAGAAAAAAGAAACTATACCACCAACTTATACCATACACAAGAATAAACTAAAAATGGGTAAAAGACTTAAATATAAGTCATAAAACCATAAAAATCCTAGAAGAAACCATAGGCAGCAAAATATCACACAGTTCTTACAGCAATATATGTCTCCTAGGGCAAAGGATACTATGGAGATAATAAATGGGACCATATGAAAATAAAAAGCTTCTACTCAGCAAAAGAAACCATCAACAAAATGAAAAGGGAGCCCACTGTATGGGAGAACATATTTGCCAATGATACATTTGACAAGGGGTTAATATCTAAAATATATAAGCAATTCATACAACTTAACAAAAGGAAGGCAAACAATCCAATTTATAAAATGTGCAAACAGACACTTCTCCAAATTAGATATACAGATGGCCAAGAGACTTATGAAAAAGTGCTCAAAGCCTCTAACCATGAGAGAGATGCAATTTAAAAAAACAGTGGAATATTAATATTACCTCACACCTGTCAGAATGGTTACCATCAACTAATCAACAAACAACAAGTGCTAGCGAAGATGTGGAGAAAAAGGAGCCCTCATGCACTGCTGGTGGGAATGCAGACTGGTGCAGCAACTGTGGAGAACAGTATGGAGTTTCCTCAAAAAACTAAAAATGGACCTGCCATTTGACTCAGTGATCCATTTCTAAGAATATATACTAAGAAGCCCAAAACATCAATCAGAAAGAATATATACACCTCTATGTTCATAGTAGTGCAATTTACAATAACTAAGATCTGGAAACAGCCCAAGTGCCCATCAGTAGATGAGTGGATAAAGAATCTGTGGTACATTTATAGCATGGAATACTATGCAGAAGTAAAGAAGAAGGATCTCTTGCCCTTTGAGACAGCTTGGAGGGACTTGGATAGTATTATGCTAAGTGAAATAAGCCAGTCAGAGAAAAACAAGTATCACATGATCTCACTCATATGTGGGATTTAATGAACAAAATAAACTAATGAACAAAATAGATCCAGAGACGTAGAAACATGGAACAGACTGATGGATCTCAAATGGATAGAAATTAACCAAAGAACTTATATGCATATATGCATAATAACCCATGGACACAGACAATAGTGTGGAGAAGGGTTGAGATAGTGGATGGGTTTGGGTTAGAAGGGGTCAATGGGGGAAAAAGGGAGCATCTGTAATACTTTCAACAATAAAAAATAATTAAAAAACAAAACAACTTTCACATAAGCCATTGAAGTGCTTTTGAATTCTTGAAGTGCAACCTGCTTTCCACACTCTTCACTTACCAGGTCCTCATAGCAGCCAGGGAGGTTAGCAAGGAGCAGCCGGCCACTTGGGAACAAGCTGTATCTGTGGGGTGAGATCTGGGTTGCTGGGTCCATGGGACATCTCAAGGTTGCCTTCTGCAGATCCCTGAGCTGCCAGCCAGGAGCACTGCCCCTTTTCCAGGCTTTCTTACAATTCCCAAAAGGAGATGAGAGTGGAGCTCCCACTTTTATCACACTTCTTTGCAGGAGTCTCAGGTTTCAGGAATATTGCTAGCAGCTTCTCTTCACTAAAATGCCTAGGACCCTCCTCGGTCAATTGGAGGTGCTAAATAGAAGTGTGCTTGTGAAGGAGCAAAAGGGACTGGGATGATTAATATTACTGAAACTGGTCTGGATGCTTTCACTTAGTAATGCTTCAATTTACTGATCCTTTCTTTAGGTGCTTCTAATGTACTGGTTAACTTGCCCCATAAGTTTTTAATCCCAGTTATTAGGATTTAAAAAAAAAAATTTTGTCATCCACGTCATTTTTTTAGTTTCTTGTCCCCCAAAGATTAGTCAGTTTTGTCTTTCATTTCTTTACTAAAGGCTCAGTGCACAAAAATTTGTGCCCTCAGGGGGGTCCCTCAGCCCGGCCTGTGCCCTCTTTCAATCTGGGACCCCTCGGGGGATGTCCACCTACTGGCTTAGGCCCATTCCCTGGACTAAGCTGGCAGTCAGACATCCCTCTGGCAGCCCGGGAGCCCTCAGGGATATCCACTTGCCAGCGGGGATCAGGCCTAAGCTGCAGACAGGCATCCTTAGTGCTGCTGAGGAGGCAGGAGAGGCTCCCACCACCACCACTGTACTGGCAGCCTTCAGCCTGGCTTGTGGCTGAGCAGAACATCTCTGTGGGAGCGCACTGACCACCAAGGGGCAGCTCCTGCATTGAGCATCTGCTCCATGGTGGTCAGTGTGTGTCATAGTGACCAGTCATTCCCAGTCATTCTGCTGTTGGGGTCAATTTGCATATTATCCTTTTATTATATAGGATAGAGGTCTGGTGCATGGGTGGGGGCTGGTTGGTTTGTCCTGAAGAGTGTCCCAGATCAGGGTGGAGGTCCCGCTGGAGTGCCTGGCCAGCCTGACTGAGGGGCTGATGGTTGTTTGCAGGCTGGCCAAGCGCCCAGTGGGAGTCCTCACCCCATGAGGGTGTGGCCAGCCTGGTGAAGGGCTGATTGCTGTTTGCAGGCTGACCACAGCCCCTTCAGGTTGGGGGGTACTGCTGTGGTGCCTGGCCAGTCTGGGTGAGGGGCTGATGGCTGTCTGCAGGCTGGCCAAGCCACCCAACAGAGACCCTCACGAGGGTGTGACCAGCCTGGGTAAGTGGATGATGGCTGTTTGCAGGCTGGACACCGCCCCCAGTGAACCAAGCTCCCAGTAAGGCTGGCTGGAAGCAGGTATCTGGGATTTATTTATCTTCTATAATTGAAACTTTGTTGCATTGAGCGGAGGTCACAGCCAGCCAGGACAGATGGGAAGCTTGGCTTCCTCCATTGCCAGGGCAACCAAGCCTTCTGCTTGCTCCAGCTCTGTGGCTGCCAGCTGCCATCTTGGTTAGGTTAATTTGCATATAGTCACTCTGATTGGCTGGTGGGCATGGCTTGGGATGTAGTAGAGTGACATCAATTTGCATGTTTCTCTTTTATTAGTGTAGATGCATTGAAGTACAGTTGCTTTATAGTCTGTAGCTAATAATTCCAATATTTTAAGTCTTTATGGGTCTCTACTTGTCTGTTGCTTCTGCTGTGTGTCTAATTATCTTTTAATGCGTGCTAGTCATTGTTATTGAAAAATGATTTGTAAGATTTATGTGAAGGCCAAAGTGAAGGTACTTTCTTCTTTCCCTTATAAATCATCTGAAAAGACTCTCCGTTTGCCCCAGCTGGTTTGGCTCAGTGGATAGAGCATTGGCCTGCGGACCAAAGGGTCCTGGGTTGGATTCTAGTCAAAGGCATGTACCTCAGTTTCAGGGTCTTTCCCCAGCCCCATCCCTGGTCAGGGCTCATGCAGAAGGCAACCAGTTGATGTGTTTCTCTCACATCAATATTTCTCTCTGCCTTTCCCTCTCTTTTATTCTCTATAAAAATCAATGAAAAAATATCCTCTGGTAGGGATTTTTAAAAAAATACTCTGGGTTTGAGAGCCACCTTAAACCAAATTCAAGGCTTGAGGTTTCCTGGAAGACTCAGAGTGTTCAAATAATGGCACTAATTTCTTTACCCTCCCCCATCATTGTAGTTCTTTGACATTTAATTTACTGTCTGTTAATTTTTTTGCCTGGTGCTGCCTGTGATTTTGACTACCTTCACGCCTTGCCTCACCCCAACCATGATGTCAAAGTGAAAATTCAGATTTGCTGGAAATTGTAAATGCCTTCAGGGCAAATGCAATTTTCTTACTTGTTTGTCTTGGTTCCCATTTTCCTATAACTTTGGATGTTGTTTTGAAGATATCATTTTAAAAATATAGCTCTTTAGTATCAGAAACCGAAAGTTCCATCAACGTTATCCCTCTTGACCCCACAACAACCCTTGCAGGGATTTTCTTCATATTTGCATACAGATGAGGAAACTTAAGACCCAGTGGGGTGAAGAAATGTGCCCAAAGTAACACAATTGGAAAAGCCCCTATTTCTCTCATGCAAAGCATGGTCACTTATTTTATTTGGATAAAAATCCACATCACCAGTAACAACAAGCACACCCAGTGCCCAGTTATTGGTTTCTCATACCACTTTCAACAAAAGGTACAAGGATCCTTGGAGAAATGGCTGATTCTAGGGCTGGGACAAGGAATTTGGTGTAAGGTGGGTCTCAAGATGAGCCTGGAACATCTTCTAGAGCAACCTTTTGGACCTCAGGGACTATTACGCCCAGATTTCGTGATCCCCCAAAGACCACTTAGGGAGCTTGCATCCAATGCAAAAACATAGAGCCTTTATTCAAGCTAGCTCGAGCTCAGTTTCACACACACTCACAGATGCAGCGGTAGGGCGGGGAGAGAGATCGAGTTTCAGGAAAACAAAGGATTTATAGGGGGTCTGGAAGTAGTGGGTAGGGTAATGTGTGATTGGTTGAGGGAAGGGTCAGGGTTTGGTTGCACAGGGGACAGGATGCAGTTAGCCTAATTTGGCATCCCTATTGGCCGGTTCGAAAAGGGGTGGTTGAGAAACTGGAAACTTCGGGGAGTCAGTCTGATTTGACTCTATCAGGACCACCAGTGGTCCATGAACCACCGGTTGGCAACTGCTGTTCTAGAGCTAGGAAGTCAGAAAGTGCTGAAGACAAAAACAATAACAAAAAGCACACAGTGGGGGGCATGAAGCCAGGACTCTGGAAGGAGCACCCTAAAGAGCTCCAGTAGCCAAAGATGGAGCAGTGTGAGTAACAAAATAAATAGCAGTATTGTATTATAAACCAAAGTATAGAATACTCAGACACAAGCCCATCAGGTATAAATAAATTATTAAACAAGCTCCTACATGGGTTAGAGAGATAAGTCTTCCTTACTGAAGAATTCCAAGTAATCTATGTAGATACTTCCCCTTGGGGGAGTGTGGGTTGGACTTAGTGATTTGCTTTCATTTTAAAGAATGGAGTCTGGGAAGGGAAATGGGTACTTTACAGTGGAGAAACCTGGTAGACTCCACTGTAACTGAGTGGTTAAGGTCAATATCATCGGTAATAAGTCATGCTGATCTGATATGATGTGATAAAAAGAGCCTTTCAGTGTTCCTCAAAACCCATAACCCCAGTCCAAGCCTGAGAAAAACTGTCAGGCAAAACCAAATGGCCTCAGAGTGACAATGAATAGGAAAGACAGAGAGACCACCACAAAGCAGGCAAGACCAAGGAGACATGATGACTCAATGCAACATGGTGTCCTGCTTCAGTTCTAGAACAGGAAAAGGACATTAGTAGATAAGCTGGGGAAATCTGAATCAAGTCTGTATTTTAGTACAAATGGACCCGTATTTACCTCTTAGTTTTTAGGTAGAATGTTGACATCAGCAGAAACTGGCTGAAGAGCAAATGGGGCCTAAAAGTATTCCAAAATAAATAAACAAATTTATTTAAGAAAAGTCAGCATCCAGGAACAGCAACCAGCCTAGGATAATTCTAGATGTTAAAACCTTCAGAACGCCCAGGAGTTAGGACCCAGCTCCAGTCTAATGATAATTAGCAATGGACATGTTTATTATACGTTAACAAAATCTCATGTCATTCTTATAAAGACCTTCAGGGTAGGTAAGGTTGAGATAACCCCCATGTAACAAATGAGCAAAACCAAGAAACAGGGGGACAGATGACTGCCCAGGATTCTAGCCAAGCCTAGAAACAGAGCTCCTGATCCCACCAGGTGCAGATGCTCAAGCAAGAGGCACATTCATGTGTAGCCCTAAGGTCCACATGGGGCATTCAGGCCTGGTCCCAAAGCTGCACCACGGCCTGGCCTGCCTGGCGTCCCAGAGCCAGCACAATCCCCCCACGAGAATCCAGAGTGGTACCTTGAGCCCGGGGGTCTGACCAAGGCCCACAGGAGAGGGGTGCTGGGCTGGGTTTTGATTTCTTTTTTTTTTAATATATTTTATTGATTTTTCACAGAGAGGAAGAGAGAGGGATAGAGAGTCAGGAACATCGCTGAGAGAAAAACATCGACCAGCTGCCTCCCGCACACTCCCCACCGAGGATGTGCGCGCAACCAAGGACATGCCCTTGACCGGAATCAAACCCGGGACCTCTGAGTCTGCAGGCCGATGCTTTATCCACTGAGCCAAACCGGTCGGGGCTGATTTCTTTTTTAACTTAAGCTAGTCCCCCCAGAGCCAGCCCTTCTTGGTGTGATAACTCTTTCCTTTTGTCTGAACTTTGGTGCTGACAGAGTGGGCCACATGGATGATCCTGTGTAATGGCCACCAGCACCTTGGAGTGTGCCCAGCTCCTAGAGTGTGCCCAGTGGTGCATCAGCTCAGGGTAGTGGGAAGCTGCTGACGGCGAATGGGGAAGGTGCAGCTCCTGGGCCCTGGTTCACCGTTGACTCCTGTGCCAGGGCTGAACTGGGTTGACTGAGCAGGGTGTCGGCTCATCTCCAAGGTGGTCGAGTGGCAGCGGCCCCGGGGGTTCCAGCATAACAAGGCCCCGAGTGAAAGGTTCCTGCTCCCTTCCCATAAGGACCTTCGCAGGGTGCATACACACAATTGTGTGTTTTGTTCTTGAAAAATTTGGTGTCCAGGCATTACCCTGCTCCAGCCTTCACTAGCCTAGACCTTTGTATTTCTTTCGCTTTAGCTAATGATCGACATCAGGGAGTAACAATAAGCTGGGGCTCCTTTTAAGGAGGAAAGCCTTTGAAAGCAACCTAGCAGTTAATAATTGTGTCTCGTCACTAAAACCATTAAAAAATACGAAAGAAAACTGAACAAAATGTTCAACTGAACAAAATGTTTAAAATGGTGTGTTTTAAAGCAAGTGGGCATTTGGCCTTGCGTTCTCTCCTGTGCTTTTATACCAGCCCTTAACGTAAACTGAAGCTTTAGGCAGGGTAGCCCCATTTTTCTCCTTGAAACCCTTGAACCCCTGGGCACAGCTGGCTCCGTCAGCGCCCAGCACGCCCGGAACAGCAGCTCTGGGCGGCACAGGGAGAAGAAACAAATGCACGTGGACGTGTGGTCAGCTCACACTAAGACATCCACAGGAGGACGCTTTTCCGTCTGTGTTCAGGCTGTGTGTTCAGAGAACCACAGCCCAGCTGTGGGTTGCAGATCAAAAAAGACCCTATTCAGTGTGGTGAAAATAATACTTAGCAAAATGTTGAATCAGGTCCTACTTCCTGCCCAGAACCCAAATAATGGAGCCACGTGATGAGACAGTCTCTACAGGGCCTGGAGGGAGGGGAGAGAGGCTGCATAGCCCAGCACAGCAGCAGCCTGGGCCTCTGCTCCACCTCCCACAGGGCACTTGGGATTGCCTGTAAGAGTAACGGCGTCAAAAACCAAAAACTCGTTCAGGAAGGCAAAAGACAAATACAGATCATGTCCCAGCAATTCTGACATCCCCGGGATGTTTGATCACTTTATGCCCATACCTGTTACTCCTTCGCCCAAACGTTGCCTCCATGTCCTGTGTCCTGACCTGTTGATTTTTCCTGAGTGCTGTTTTTGCTGCAGCAGCAGGTGATGGGTGCCTCAGCCCCTGGGTAGCCCCCGTCCCCCATGCCTCTAAGACTGTGTTCACGCTCATGTGACACCCAGGCTCACAGCACAGTCCAAGGCCTGTTTGCACGCTGGCTGGTAAGAGGCCACAGGAGCAGACCCAGCACTAGTCACCTGGTCAGCCTCACGGAAAGGAACCCTCCCTCTCCTTCCTGAGTAGGAGCTACTCAGGACCCAGCTGCACCCAGGAATAGGAGCCTGTTGATGGCACGTGACCTTGGCTTTTCGGCTGTATCTGCTCAAATCTAAAACCACCACGAAGGCTGGGTTCAGTGTCGGTGCAGTCAGTCACCTGGTGGCATCTTTTGCGGGGAGGAGGGCCTCCAAATCACGCCAGTAGTTCTGAGCAGACACAGCCACTGACGTAGTGACGTATCCTTAGGAAACGTGGCTGGGAGTAAGAGCACACAGGCCCCCAAAGCCAGGACGCTACTTGGCTGCCTCAAATTTAGAAGATGGGTTACACTCATTTACTATTTTGAACTAAGTGCAGAATACAAACGCAGTCACTGCTTTGTGGTGAAAAGGCTTGGGGTGGAAGAAACAGGACCGGAGGTGGTTTACGGGAGAGTTCAGAGCTGGGAAGACGGTGCTGGGATGTGGACCTTCTCTGAAAATCCTCAGCTCACGAATGCACACCCCATGTCTGTACCCATGAGGCTTCGGGATGGTACAACATGCCCATCGCTTCCTGCCAAGGCCGCGGTGGCTGTTTTCACACTGCGGGGAAACGTTTCTTTTTAATGGACACTCAGATTCCCCAAACTTCTATTCCCCTTTTCTCAAACCACCTGGAGCGAGGCAGCCTGACAGATGGTCAGGTGCTGGAATCAAAGGCACAGGATGTTGAAAATACTCCCTGGGAAGTATTGGGAAGGGGAGGTCAGGTTTCTCAGACCCTTCCCCTCATCCACTACCCACAGACTCCGGCTCCCACCCCTTCTCATCCCCCCAGTAGGCCCGCCTGACTTGGCTACAAGCAAGTGGGGCAGTTGTGCACTTGGCTGTGTCCTCCAGCCTGAGAGGGAGAAGCTGGAGCGAGTGTAAGCACAGGCGCCCTCCCATCAGGGTGGGGACGGACATCTCCTCTTGGTGGCCCTTAGTCAGGAGGCCAGGAGTTTCATTGAAATGACATCACAGTGGAGTGGCCACACAGGGAACGCAACTGAGACACTTTTTAAAATCTTCTATTGAAAGCCCCCTCAAGTCTGGGGTATTTTCAGTTCTGTAGGACCCCTGGCTCACTGCCAGGAAGCAGCAGGACCAACTAGAATATGCACGTTTATTCTCTCCCCTGAACTGGAGATGCTCCAAGAGAGACCAGGTAGAATCAGAACAGACAGGCCTCTGCCCTTAGGAAAGGGGCTCTGTACGCCTTCCCCTCCCCTTCTTCCCCGGCCCACCCTTACTCTCAGTAGCACAAAATACACTGTTGAACCTAAAATTGCAGGCTATGCAAGCGAGGCTAAGAAAACACAAGTGCAAATTGGTTTCTTCAGTTTGGCCAGTGAAAGAGACCCCAAGGTCACCACCCCTGCGGTCTGGCTTCCTAGCGGCAGCCACCTGGCTGGCCCTCGGGTTGGCCGCGCACAGTGCAGCTTTGTGAAGCTGGGAAGTGTGCCAGGGTCCCTGTTTCCTTCCGTCCAAGGTAATGACCTCAGGGTAGGCTGCTGCTCTCCTAAGCACCAGCCTCTGAGTTCCCAGGGCAGCTGTTCTGTCCTGAGGCCCGTTGTCCACCAGAGCCCTCCAGGGTGTGCAGTGAGACTGCCCACTGGCAGGATTTGTTCCTAAGAGGAGCCAGTTACACACAAAAAAAACCTTCAGGTGGTGGAATCCCTGGACCCAAGTGGACAGGGCTGACCCCCGTCACAGTTAAAGACAAGGTGGGTTTTATCATGACTCCATAGTACAGTTTAAATGAATTACTGAACTTGAAACAGAAATGATCCCTTCTCCACCCATTTAAGTAGAAATTAATAATCTAGCTAGAAATACTTTTTATAAACAAAATGTGTTTGTAGTTGTTGTTCTTTGTTCTGGTGCTAAGTCGCCCTTTTCCTTTGGAGAGAAGTACAGATTCCCATGCTTGAAGGAAGCAATCCTGAGATTCCAAGTCTCTCAGTGGTAGCGTCTGCAGAACTGTGCGCCGTGCCACACAAAGGATCTCCACAGGGATAAAGTGTAGACACCGCTGTGGCATTGCCACGGGCTCTTCATGGGGTTCTAGTATAGCCACTCTCCCTTCCCCTCTCTCCTTTACCCCTTAGCAATCACTTATCTGTTCTCCATTGCGATAATGCTGTCATTCAAGAATGTTGTATACTGATAAATCGGCTTGCATAACATGCATCCTTTAGGGACTGGCTTTTCCTATTCAGCATCATTTTCTGGAGATTTACCCAAGTTGCTGCATGTGTGAATGGTCTGCTTCTTTTTCATTGCTGAGTAGCATTCCGTGGCATACATGTATGATAGTTTAATCGTTCACTCATTAAGAGACATTGGTTTTTTTTCAGATTCTTATTATTAGGAATTAGAGGCCCAGTGCATGAAATTCATGCACTCCTCAGCCTGGCCTGTGCCTTCTCACAGTTTGGGACCCCTCAGGGGATGTCTGACTGCCAGCTTAGGCCTGATCCCCCTGGGGTCCATCCCTCTTGCAGTCCAAGGTCCTCACAGTCCAGGACCCCTCACTCCTTACCTAAAATCCAAGAAAAACTTTAGGTGAAATGTAGTCCTGGATTCCCTTATCCATCAAACCCAAAACCGGGGGTTCCCCCAGAGTAGGGACCAACCCCAGAGGCAGTAACTATAGCTGGGATGCAAGCAAAGAAAGAGGTAGTCACAGCATGAAGCACATATTACACCACCTAGCCATCACCTAACCATCACCATGGTGACAGACAGCAAGTTTCCAAGATGCTGGCAAGAGGGAGCTGGTCCCACTGCCATTTTCTGCCTCACCCTTTGAGTGGCAGCCTCTAGGTCAGAGGGAAAACTGGGGACACAGATTCCCAAGCACCAGGCTCACCCAGAAAAGAGAGGCTCCTGCCACCACCAACCGTGAGTTCGCCTTCTGGCTGAGTGACACTCCCCCTGTGGGAGTGCACTGATCACAAGCGGGTAGCTCCTGTGTTGAGTGTCTGCCCCCTGGTAGTCAGTGCGTGTTGTAGCAACCAGTCATTCAGCAGTCATTCCATCATTTGGTAGATTTGCATATTAGGGTTTCATTATATAGGATAAAGCTGTTATGAAGATGAGTTTTAATTGGTATGAAGATAGATTTTAATTTCTCTGGAGTAAATGCTCAGTAATACCATTGCTGGGTTTATAGTGGGTACACGTTGATCTTTTTTTAAAAATTGGCAAACTATTTTTCCGAGTGGTGTGAAGTTTTCACTCCACCAGCACTGTGGAGTGGTCTTCACATCCTCTCCAGCATTTGGTGGTGTCACTGTTTTTCTATTTTAGCCACTCTGACTGATATGTAGTCATATTTCATTGTGGTTTTAATTTGCCTTTCCCAATGGCCAATGATGTTGAATGTTATTTTCTATGTGTGTTTATGTACCATCTGTATGTCCTCTTTGGTAAAATGTCTGCTCATATCTTTCTGTCCATGTTCTAATGGGATTGTTTGCTGTTGTTGTTTAAGTCATTGAATTTTGAGAGTCCTGTATATATTCTAGATACTAGTCCTGTGTCAGATACTTAGTTTGCAAATATCCCCCCCTCCCCCGGCTGTAGTCTGTCCCTTAATCCTCTTAACATAGTCTTTTGCAGAGTAAAAGTTCTGAATTTTCATGACATCCAGCTCACCAATTCACTTTCCTTGACTATGTGGAGGACATTTTATATTAAAATTGGAAGCATTGCAACAATCCTGAGTGCTGTTATTTTTCCTTTTCTGACTTCTGGAATTCCAACTGCCTGCATATGAGGCTGCTGGGCCTAATGCTCTCTTCATCTTTTTTTTTTTTCTTTTTTCTCTCTGCTCCACTTAGAATAATCTCTACTGCTCTGTTTTCTAGCTTCGTGATCTTTGTTCTACAATGTTCTATCTGCTATTAAATCCATCAGTGAACTTTTATCTCAAATGTTCCATTCTTTAGTTCTAGAATTTCTCTTGTGGTCTTTTTTAGAGGTAACATTTATCTCATGAAATAACCCAGGATATTGTGCTTTCTCTAGATTTGGGGTGACATCATGTAGCTTTCATAGTACTCAAGACATTGTGTATAACGTTTTTCTCTTTTCTTTTCTTTTTCCCCCTCTCTTTTGTCTTGGGGTTAAGAAGAGAGGTTGAATGTTAGGATTCCCCCTCAAGTCAAAGTCAGCAGGGGCTGCTTTACTTTATTTTATTTTATATATATTTTATATGTTATTTTATTGATTTTTTACCGAGAGGAAGGGAGAGGGATAGAGAGTTAGAAACATTGATGAGAGAGAAACATCGATCAGCTGCCTCCTGCACACTCCCTATTGGGTTTGTGCTTGCAACCAAGGTACATGCCCTTGACTGGAATCGAACCTGGGACACTTGAGTCCACAGGCTGACGCCCTATCCACTGAACCAAACTGGTTAGGGCAGGGGCTGTTTTAATTAGACTGAATTTTATGGATTTAGACTGGTGGCACTCCCACTCCCATTCTGCATTTTTGGTCCTCTCGGCACTTTTCTTTCTTTCTTTCTTTCTTTCTTTTTTCTTTTATTAATTTTTAGAGAGAGAGGAAAGGAGAAGGAAAGAAACATTGATGTGAGATCAAACATTGATCAGCTCCTCCTGTACACCCCCCACTGGGGGGTCAAACCCACAACTCAGGCTTGTGCTCTAACTGGGAATTGAACCAGCAACCCATAGGTGCTGGGACGACACACAATCAAGTGAGCTGCCCCGGCCAGGGATCCTCTTAGCACTGGAGCGGGGAGGATGTTAGACTAGAGTCTCAGAAATCTTTGATTTAGCTTTGGGTTCAACTTCTGGTTGTCACCATGGGAGCAAAGTTCTCCTGAATCTTTCTACATCATAACTAGAAGTAGCAGCTCTCCCAAGCTGCTTTGGAAATTAAAACTTCCAGAACCCACTGGCACAAAATTTCTCCATAACAACATTTTACTCCTACGGTGTATTTAGTTCGGGCTGTTTGTAGAGCTTCTGCTTCTGGGAAAAAAAATTTTTTTTGACTAAAAATTACCCCTTCTTGGGTATATTCGCATTTCTTTGAGTCTATACTGACAAGGCAGAACTATGGGTTGATGAAAATACCGTATTCTTTTATATGAAAGAGTGTGAAGCTAATAGTGAAGCTGTGTTACAACCACCTAATTTCATATTCTTTCTCGTTTCATGTAAATGCCTTTGTCTGTAGAAAATGCTACCAAAGGCGGCCTTGTGGTTACTTTAATTCCATTGCCAATACCTTCACATGGTTTCCTGTATTCTAAAGGGAAGGCTATGTGCTCTCGTCTTCTTTTTAAACTTTTCCTCTTATGAATCAGTAGCAGTTGAATACATGTCAGAAGTTCTTATTAAGCGGTTAGCGTGGATGCCTGTGTCAGCATTCTTGTTTTAGGTGATGGCAATTAAGCATACTTTGTAATGGAAAATGCCAGGCTTTTAAAGAAATCGTTTTCATTACTAACCGAAAAGCACACAGTAATACTAATATTTATAAATACTCACATTTTAGAGGGAAGGAAGGTTGCATGTCTTGGAAGTCACATCAACAGGTTCAAGGTCCCACTCCTTTACTGAAGTGGGCATTTTTAGTAATACTTAGCAGATGACAGAATTGCGTGCTTTTTCTTTGAAAACCACTACAATGGGAAGAACTTCTTTTTCTTTTTTTAATCCTCAACAAAGGATATTTTTTCCACTGATTTATACAGAGAGTGGAAGGGATGGAAGGGGGCAGGCAAAGGGTTAGAGAGAGAGAGACACAGTGATTGGTTGCCTCCTGCGCACACCCCTAATGGGGCTGGGGAAGTTGCAACCGAGGTACATGCCTTTGACTGGGGATTGAACTCAGAGCCCTTCAGTCCACAGGCTGACACTCTAATCACTGAACCAAACTGGCCAGGAAGAACATTTTGAAGGTAAATTTGTTTCTTCAAATAAACTCTCTAGTTGGGCTACATAAAGGTGTTTTCTTAAAAAAAAACTTGTGGTTTTATTGATTTCAGAGAGAGGAAGGGAGAGGGAGAGATACAATCATTGATCAGCGGCCACCTGCATACCCCCTATAGGGGATCGTGCCCACAATCTGAGAATGTACCCTGACCAGGAATCAAACCGTGACCTCCTGGTTCATAGGTTGATGCTAAACCACTGAGCCACACCGGCCGGGCCATGGAGGTGGTTTTGTTGTTGTTTGGTAAAGAAGAAAATGTCTTCATTCTAACATTTCAGATTATGGTAAATAGACACACCAATTAAGAGAACATATTAAACTAGAGTCTTGGTTAACGGAAACATGGATTTCATTGCAGGTTAATGAAACCTGGTTGTAGGAGCCATCAGAATGGAAGTGTTCTTGGGACCAGCAGGCTATGGCCTGGCCCCCTGCGCTGAGGAGCTGGCCGGTGTCAGTAAAACCAGGAACAGAGCTCCCTCTCGGGTGGTGATGGGTAAAGGAGAGTGTGACTACCTCATGGGAGTGCTTCCAGTGTGTTCTTAATGTCGACCACTAGCCAGGCATTTGCGCTCAGGTGGCAAACTAGCTGTTACAGGCTTACCACTCACCTCTGTGAAAGAGTGTGTGTGTGGTCGGTTAGTTCCTCAGGAGAGGCGACGGGTGTGATGGAGAGAAGACAAGGCAGCCTCGATGCACTCGGTGAGTTTGGAAATTCAGGCTCCAGGAGAAGAGGTAGCAGCTGCAGGTAACTACTTGATCATGGTGGTTGTCCTTGGTCACAGTTTGACAGTCGGCTCGCTGCTCTTCAGAAGGGATGGACATTATTTGATGACTTGGGTGTAGCCTGGAGGAGCAGGCCATGGAGGAGCGTTCACCTACCCCCTGAGGGGGCTCCTGCTGGGCCAGTGCTTTCCCTCCCCAGGAGAGCCTTCCCTCCCCAGGAGAGCCTGCTGCCTCTGGAACACCCTCCAGGCTCATTGTCCCTCACAGGGGTAGTTTCTGGAGAGGTGAAGCCTCCGCCTTCTCAGAAGGAGCATCCAGACCACCAGGTTGGCTTTTCCGCATCCTGGCAGCTAGCTCTGAATCCAGTGTCCTTGGCACCTTCCTCCAAGGGTGACATCCTAGCAATCCCCTGGCTCCGTTACTGCCCTGGTCCCCTGGGAGAATGTGTGCTGAGCAGACCCATGTTCTCCACAGGAGGCGCAGGGAGAGCACAAGGGTCCTGGTTTGCTCATGGCAGAGGCGCTGCCTCAGTGCGACACCACACACCCTCCAGGGATAGGAAGTGTGAGTGAGGCATGAAGGGAAGGTGGAGGTGGGAGAGGTGAAGGCAGGGTAGGTCGGTTGAGCTGTGGGAGCAGGAAGCAGGTATGTAACTTGGAGCGAAGTCCTAAATTCTTTCAACTTTGGCTTCATCTGTAAAATGGGGTGAATCTGACAGAGCTGTGGTGAGGACTGAGTGAGGCAGTTAACATGAAGACCTCCTCTGTCACCTGGCACACAGTAGGTGTGCAGTGAATGGCAGAGCCAGGCAGCAGAGAGCAGAGCACAGGAAGCCTAGGTGACATATGCAAAGGGCTGTGTGTGACTGCATGACACTGTGATCAAGACGCTGGAGGTGCAGGGTGGCTGTCCAGGCAGCCCAGTGGTGCCTCTGTACCTGGTTGCCCTTCCACGCCCAGCCACCTGGGATGGGTGTGGAGCGCAGACCGACACTGTGGGAAAGACGGATCCTCGGCCAAGGCTGGGGCCCAATCTATGAAATGTCCACTGGGGACTAGGGCTGGCCAGCACGTGCATGGAGGAATGTGGGGGGAAATAAGGCAGGCAGAGGAGGCCGAAGGCACCTGGCAGGTCTGCTACATGCCACAGCTGCAGTGACGGCCATGCATCACAGTCACAAGGAGCAGGACACCTCATTGCGCCAGTGGCTTTCATCTTATTCCCCCATCACAATCTTTTAGATTAAAAATGATTTGTTGGCTGTATTAAGGTCCCCTTTCTTTTAAAGTTTCTGTTCAATATCTTATTAATCCAAAATTAAGTCATTTGGAAAAGAATGGGCAGAAAAGTGCATGACTCGCCCACCCACACTGAACTAGCCCTTAAAAGTAAAGGTTGGCAGCAGAAACTCCTTCTGAAAATTAGGTGTAATGGAGATCACATGAAAAGTTTATTTGTGGTTTGGTTTGGTAAAGCTTCCATTTCTGAGCCTAACCAGCTGTGGTGACTGGTACAAGCAGGGCTCACTCGCTGAGCACCTTGAAGGCACACCGATTCTGTCATTTCACACATAAAGAAACGGGCCGGGAAGTCCTGGCCGCAGTCCCAGGACTAGGACATGGAAGTGCCCAGTCCACACCCTGGCTGCCCTGTGAGCTTTAGTGAGAGAATTCTCTGCAAACCCCTCTTCCCTGGTTCCAAGGCACCTCACAGCAGATTCCATATACACATTTCCCTCTCATCTCCCACAACATGTGCCAATCTGCTATATTAGCTCTACTATTAGAGGTACTGGATCGGAGAGCACCTGTGTGGTGGGAGGCATGTAAGAAATGTTAAGAACAGCCTGGCTGGTGTGGCTCAGTGATTGAGCATCAACCTATGAACCAGGAGGTCATGGTTCCATTCCAGGTCAAGGCACCTGTTTGAGTTGTGAGCTTGATCCCCAGTGTGGATCATAATTGATGTTCTCTCTCTCCCTCTCCCTTCCTCTCTGAAATCAATAATAATATTTTTTAAAAAGAAATGTAAGGACAGTCATTATCCTTTAATTTTAACCAGTCCTGACCCTCTCAAAGATGTGCGCCAAAATTGCACACTTTAAAACCAACACTGTAGAGTGGGTCCAGCACCCTGTGGTCAGGCAGGTGGTCCTTTCCCCCAGGACAGCATAGACATGGGAGGCCATCCTTGGACTACCATGGGTGAAGGTGATGGCTGTGTCCTCCCAGCAGCCAAAGTCAAGGGGTCTCAGATCCAGGGCAGCCACTCTGCCATTGCTGTCCCTTGGAGGATAGGGTAGGAGCCTGAGCAGTGACAAGCAGTCCTCACACCAAGAGTGAGAAAGGCATGACAGTGATGTGAGAATTAGTGACTTTAAAGCAGCCATCATAGAAATGCTTCAGTGAGCAAATATGAATACACTTGGGACAAAAATAGAAAGTCTCAGCAAAGACACTAAACTATAAAAAAGCCAAATGGAAATCTTCAAATATGCATGTAAATATATATTTACATTAATATAAAATAGTCATATATAGATATATAGATAAGAACTAGGAGTTCAGGAAAAGCAAAGGTGCTAGGAAAGTAAATGGAATTAATGTCTAGCTAGTACCTATTCTGGGACAAGGTCAGTAGTGCTAAATGCTTTATTGTTATAATTATCATATAACAAATATGTCATTACATACTTACTGTTTAATGTAATTCTTACAAAATCCTATGAGAGATAATACCTCCTTTCTATAGATGAAGGAAGTGGTTCCTAGCAAAGTTCCCAACCTGTCCATATTCTCTAGGGAACAGTGATGATTTTAGGATGCCTGTAGGAAGGCAGTAAATCTAACCAGACACTGAAAGAGACCTAATTCAGTTAGGGTGAGTCAAGTGAGAAAGAATGGCAAATGTGGCGACCCTGTGAGATATGAAGAGTGTCACCTGACGACAAGATGCATGTCCTTGGCCCTGGTGGAAAATGCAGCTTGTGTGTGAGTAGTGGATGAGGAACCAGTGATGACGGACACTCAATCAAGCACTATGGAAGGACCAAGTTCAAGTCAATGATTTTGCTTTAACTCAAGAAGCAAATGGAAGAGATTCTGGACTTTGGGGAAGAATGAGCAGATCAAAACAACACTGGAGGAAGGTAATCTGGTGAGGCAAGATTCTAAAGAGCCTGGCAAAGATCTGAATAAGTGGCTATGGAGGAGTGAGGAGGGGTCTCACACCAGGTTCTGCTATGAAAACAGAGCAGAGAAACCAGGGGTGCCTTTTTCATGATGATAAAGACACTGAACAAAGGTAAATCGACTTTTCTCTTGATGACATGTTAACCTGAGGGACGTAGGCTGGTAGTCCTTTTCTTTAATACTCACACACAATCATTATGTTTGTTTCAGGCGTATAAAAGGGGTCATACCATCAAATGAGAAATAATTGGTACTTATTCCCAGCTTGTCATATTCAGGCTGCCACATCACAAGTGGAGTCCTCCAACTCAGTTGACGAGGGTATATGTGTTGATGTACCTTCTCTAAGGAGGGCACTCTTCAAAGCCGTTTAAATGAGAAGTACCTTTGCACCAGAGCATATCCAACTGGATAGAAATGGGAAGCCACACATCCATGTATGTGCTGGATTCCACATCCTGTCACACTCAGCCCCCAAGTTTCTGTGTTAATGGACAGATTCACATCAGAACTTACTGCTTATGAGTTTCTTGGAAATCTTCAAAGCCTTGATGATGGTATTTTAGGGAACATAAGTTGACAACCCTTTGTTTTGCTTTCTTTGGCAGCTGACTGAGTGGCCTTCACATAATTACTTCACTCCACCCTCCCAACCATCTCTGAGGCCAGACTTCTTACCCACATTCTACAGATGAACCCCTTTTGGCCACCCTTGCTTAAGAAATCTCTGGGAGTAGGGAACCGCTGAAACTCCAGTGAAGTAAGGTGACAGAGAGAGGTCGGTCCTCTCCATCACACCAGCTAACTCTGGTTGGCCCTGAGCAGGCCCCGTCCTTTCCTCTCCACTAATGGCACAGGAGGACCCAAGCGTTTACAAAACTTAATCCCTGGTGGCAAATATTTTTTGCCTTCTTTTCCATCCTTGACATTTTGTTTTTATTCAGTGCTTTTGTTGAAGGTTAAAGCCTCTCACAGAGATGGTTGTAAGGCAAGCCCTGGGGATTAGGGAAGTGGGGTGAGGGTGGCCTGCAGGGGGTCTTCCAGTCCACTACTGAAATTCTCTCCCAGGCATCCACCCTCGGACACTCACTGGCTTTATAAACTACTTCTCTTAGGACTGAAATGCTGTCCCACAGTCAAGCCTGTCAGTCAGCTATCCTTCACTATCATCTGCTAGTTGTGTAATCATACAATTGTCCTCACATAATTAAGTGGCAGAAGTGCAGCTGATGATGGTCCTGCTGGATGACAATTTGCCTACTGAATGCCAATTTGTCCACTGAGTGCCCATTTGAATTTTAAGGAAGGTATCGGGTTCAGTGACTGACTGATGTGTAGATACCACCCTAAAGCTCCGTGGCATAAAGCGCCAGTTGTTCACTTCTTGGAGTTCTGTGGATAGGCAACTGGGCGGTTCTAGTCTTAGGTCAGATCACTCTGTTGTCACCAAACAAGGGTCCACTGCCGATGCACATACAAGCATAACACCAGCTTTGGAGAGAAAGAAGGAGCTTTGTTTGGGAGCTGAGACAGGAGACAAGGCTCCGATGTAGCTCCTGTTCCAGGACTCAGGGTGGGGGTTCAAGAGGTAGCAGTTAAGGGTTTATAAGTGTGACCTGTGAGTGGTGTTCACAAGTGTTGCTTGTGAGTGGTGTATCCAAGGTTGAAATGCTGGTTCCAGGTCTTGTTAGAAACAGAGCAGGGCCAGGTTCTGCAGTTAGCACCGTGGCTGTGGTCATGTAGTTCAATAGAACTAGGGGGTCCCAGATGATGACTTCCTGCACATACTGGCAGTGGGCCTGGCTGCTGGCGAGGCCCCTCCGTCCTCCTCTACGTGGCCTTTCATCTTCCCGAAGGCTGACCAGCCTTCTGCCCAGCCAGTGGCCTCAGGGTTCTAGGAGAGCAAGGTGACTCTTGCAAGACTGCTGAAGGCCCAACCACGGGAATTCACAACACGTCACTTTCTCTGCATTGGTCAAGGCAAGTCACAGGCAGCTGGTACAAGGGATGGAGAGACTGTATCTCAGTGCCTGGGCAAGAAAGGGCTGCTTGAGGGACGTTTTAAGTCGGGGTAAGGGACTTTACATGAACAGAGGTGGGGACACGAAAAGAGGAAGGAAAACCTTGTAGTCAGAGTCTTAAGAATAGCTGGGTATTGCTGCAAGGTCACTGGGCACCTCACCTTAAGCATCATGGGAAAATAGGGTTTGCTTAGGAGGCTGCAAAGCTTAGTCCTTGCCCAACCGGGGCCATCCTACTCTCCCAAGCAGAACAAAGAAAATACAGGGAGAGCCAAAAAGAGAAGGAAAAGAAATAACCTACTGTAACTTGGTGTGGGTGGGAAGCCAAAATGATGTTTTAAATCTCCTCCCGAAAATCCACACATGAACATACCCACATACTGCCCTGTGTGGGTCGAGTGTTTCCACTGTCTTCAAAGTAGATATTCTAGAATTCCATTCACTGGGAACTTCCAGTGGCTCTTAGGTTCTTATTGATTTTAGAGCAATACCGTCTTTAAAAATGTTCTGCAAGAACTTACAACTTGTTCAAGTTCTTTTACTTTGAAAGGGTATCTCTTCATTGATGCTTTTTCAAAAGCTATGCACCATAATTTTCTTTACAGAGACAGTGGGCCTGGGGTGCTTTGCCCAGCATAACTGGGTCACATACTGGCAGGATGGGGTGGGGGGCCTACAATATGCACCATTTTTATACTTATACTAGAGGCCCGGTGCACAAAAATTTGTGTACTCGGAGGGGGTCCCTCAGCCTGGCCTGTGCCCTCTTGCAGTCTGGGACCCCTCAGGGGATGTACACCTGGCTGGCTTAGGCCTGCTCCCCAGGGGAATAGGCCTAAGCTGGCAGTCAGACATCCCTCTGGCAGCCTGGGAGCCCTCAGGGATGTCCACTTGCCAGCGGGGAGCAGGCCTAAGCTGCAGTCGGACATCCTTAGCACTGCTGAGGAGGTGGGAGCGGGAGAGGCTCCCACCACTACCGCTGTACTGGCAACCTGTCAGCCTGGCTGGTGGCTGAGCAGAGCTCTCCCTGTGGGAGTGCACTGACCACCAGGGTGCAGCTCCTGCATTGAGCATCTGCCTCCTGGTGGTCAGTGTGTGTCATAGTGACCACCAGGGGGCAGTCATTCCAGTCATTCTGCTGTTAGGGTCAATTTGCATATTACCCTTTTATTATATAGGATTATTATATAGGATAGAGCCTTGGTGCATGGATGGGGGCCAGCTGGTTTGCCCTGAAGGGTGTCCCAGGTCAGGGTGAGGTCCCGCTGAGGTGCCTGGCCAGTTGGGTGAGGGGCTGATGGTTGTTTGCAGGCTGGCCACAGCCCCTTCAGGGTCAGGGTCCCTGCTGGGGTGTCTGGCCAGCCTGGGTTAGGGGCTGATGGCTGTTTGCAGGCTGGCCACAGCCCCTTCAGGGTGGGGGTCCCTGCTGTGGTGGCTGGCCAGCCTAGGTGAGGGGCTAATGGCTATTTGCAGGCTGGCCACAGTCCCTTCAGGGTGGGCGTCCCCGCTGGGGTGTCTGGCTATCCTGGGTGAGGGACTGATGGCTGTGTGCAGGCTGGCCACTACCCTCAACAACACAAGCTCCCAGAAAGGCTGGTTGGAAGCAGGTATCTGGGGTTTATTTATCTTCTATAATTAAAACTTTGTTTCCTTGAATGGAGGCCACAGCTGGCCAGGGCAGGTGGGAAGCTTGGCTTCCTCCATCACTAGGGCAACCAAGCCTCCTGCTTGCTCCAGCTCCATGGCTAACAGTGGCCATCTTGGTTGGGTTAATTTGCATATAGTCGCTCTGATTAGCTGGTGGGCATGGCTTGGGGTGTAGCAGAGGTGTGGTCAATTTGCATGTTTCTCTTTTATTAGATTAGATTAGATTAGATTAGATGGAAGCGTATGTTTGGTAAGAAAACTAAACTTTCATAGTTCTTTGGTTAGTCCTAAAGGGCTCCCTGGTAATAGAATATACTGTAACTGTATAATAATCCATGCTCCATTACCTACCTAAGTTTATTTTTTATTAAGATCATATTTGTAAGAAGTCCCACAGGGAGCACCACGAAGTCTCCAGTGCCCCCCATGGTCCCTAATGCAGGCGAGGACCCCAGCGCACACTCTACAAGTGAAAGGATGATGATGAGGTAGGAGAATACCTGGGATCACTGCGAAACACCTTATAACAATGCCCTATGCTTCCATCTAGACCCTAAAGAGTCTGAGCAGTCAACCTTTGGCCTTTCCCATCACACAGCTTCCTCTTCAGTGTCATTGGAGGGGTGACTCCCCGAACAAGTGCAAGTGAGGCAACCCTCTTCTGCACCAGCTATCAATTCCCTCTTTTTAAATTTAGTCTATTTTATTGTTGAATTTTCCCCGTTGTTAAGTATATGAAAAAAAATGGTTGAGTTTTCTAATGCCAACCCAAAGGAAACATGACCTTGAATATTGGTATCACAATATGTAGAAGGTATAGGGACTATCCAGCTCATGGTTTTGAACTTTGTGGTTAAAGACTTTGAGAGCTGACAGATTAGTCAGGGATTTGTCAAGAGTATTAATTACAAACTTTGAAATCTTGGTCAGCGAAAGTTCATCACAGTGCATCTTGCAAATATGATCAAAGTCTTTTCAGTACTGATTTGATGGTGCTTAACCACAGTGCATAAAGAATGAAGGTTTTCATTAGAAATTACTGATGTAATAGAGCACATCTGAAAGGAGGAGGTATTGTATTGTTGGACTATGAAAACTCATGCTCTTCCCCCATGCCACCCTCACCCCAGTTTTGGACCGCCCACTCCCCTTCTCTGAACGCTTGGAATTGCATTTTGGACTGCTGCCAAGGAACTGTGGTCCAACAGCGCCAGGGTCGCCCCAGGGATGACCACTCACAGGAGGGCAAAGGTGTGGCTGATTAAGTGATGTGTTTAAAACCATAAAAGTAAACCATGGAAACCTGGGGTGAACTGTGACTTGGTGAAAGAAATTTACAGCTGACTGAAAACGGGAAAAATAGAGAATAGTGTGTAGCTGGTTAATGGAAAGGGAAACCATTGTTTACTGTTGGAAAAGCCATCTATTATTTTTGGTAGCTTTGGCTGGGGTGGGGGAGGGGAGGAGGGTGTGATAAAAAAATGCACTGGCATCTAAACCCTGGAAAATTAAATAAAATACACGCACTGCAGCGTCTCCAAAATCACTGGACTGCATCTTCCCCTCCCTTCTGCTGAGATGTCTTATCCTGCCTTCCAGTGGTTGTAGAAGACACAGGAAGGTGGGGAGGCCTTGGAGGGTTCCTCGGTGCTAACTGCAGGTGGTGGATTTCCAGCAGCAGTCAGGTGGAAGACACACAGTTGCCAATGCGGCCCCCCCCAACCCCGAGCAGCCAACCACTGCTTGGTATTTTAGGAGCTGTGGCCTATGCCATCCTAGGGGTGGGGGTGGAGGTAGGGGGAGATAAGGGGGGGTGGAAGTGGGGGGGTAGGGGAGGGACGTGCTGCTGGGGAGAACCCAGCTGGCCTCTGAAGTTCAATGGCTCTTAAGTTCTACCAGTTCACTTGCCTGTGAGCGCCAGTGGGTGGCACTCCAGGCACTGTGGAGGGGACCCGCGGGAGGAGGAGGACTGCAGTGGGGGGGGGGGGTGGGGGCGGGGATAAATTCTGTCTCTCGTCTGGAGCTCTTAGCTGATTTGGAGTCCAGTCCCACCCTTTTACAGAATAAGTGGGCTTCTGCCAGACTAGGTGTCACCAAGTTAAGAAATCCTAAGATGTAAAAGGCTTGTGAGGGTTATTCAACATCGAAGGTATTTACCCTTCTGGTCCCACGAAATCCAGTTGCTGTGGGTGGGCATCCAACCACTGTGAGTGAGCCAGCGTCTGACCTGATCCTTTGTGTCCTGCTTTGCAGTTCCTGGACTTGTGTGACTCTGCTAAGGATGATGCCCTGAGGGTGATGTCTGCACACCTATCTGCACCTCGGTCACTGGAATGGCCAATCCCCTGGCCACCTGGGCCTTCTCCCCTGCGCTGCAGCAGCCTCAGGTCCAGGAAAGGTGGTAGCGGATGCGGGGGCAGGTCGGTGGTTCGCTTGCATTTGCCACCCACATTGCTTCTCTGACTTTCTGAGCTGGAGCAGAGGCGGGGCCACGGAGCCCTGTCCCCGCAAGGTTGGCGAGACTCAGCGGGCTGTCCGAAAGGAGGTGCAAGCAGTGCTGCGCCCTCTCCCTGTGACACGACCACCCATGCCACATCTCCAGCTTCCGGGGAACCCCCACGGCTAGTGCTACCCAAGGGCTCCCGCTGGCAGCGGTGCCTTAGATTCCCAGTGATTTTGAAAAACTGTGGTGCGGAGTAGAAAAAAATCAAAGCACGGAAATCAAACAACCGCGGGCAGAAGTTCAGCTCAGCGAGCAAAGCTGCTCCCGTGAGTCAGAGCCTCCCGGGCTTTGCGAGGAAATGTGCGGCTGACGGGAGCGTGCGCTGGGGGCTCCCAGCACCAGCTCAGCGGTCCTCCCAGGCCCGCGGCACCGGCCGCCGGACAGAGCACGGAAACGTTTTCACCAACGGCGACTGCACTATGTTCTCTAGAAGCGCGGATACCACGCTGAATAAAGAAACGAAGCAACGCGAAGGCTATCTTGAGGCTTGCGCTGGGTGGGGTGGCCGAGCGGGCAATGCACCGCAGTAAGTATGTTTTGGAATTTGTAGAGCCCACCCTGGCAACTCCCATGTGCCCGGCGAGAGCCGGATTTCCCGTGTCTCAGGTCCCCGCGGCCCTTTCTGTTCCAGTCATCCTCCGTCCTCCCGCTCCAGGAGTTGTGGAGCAGGTACCGCTCCGCTCCGCCTGTGTCCGAAAGGGCGAAAGGGCGCCATCCGTGCCGAACACTCTTCTCCCACTGCCCCTCCTCCGGCCGGTTGCAGGACTTCTGGATGCTGCGGGACTGGGCGGGAAGGGCTCCCGGCCACCGGCGCGTCCGGGGCCCTCGCCCAAACTCCCCAAGTCTGGGTGAACTAAACAGCCGCCTTCTGGCTGACCTCCAGATAGTGTGCCAGATAAAAGCACCTAATAAGTTGCTTTCCTCCTGCCTTTGTTTTTAAAGTGTTCATCGGGTTGCTAGAGCGGGCAGAGAGGAGGCGGTGCAGCTGCTCGGTGCGTTGTTTTTATTTCCCCGGCCCCTACCTGCCTTGTCCAGACCCGAAGCGCCTGGGAGCGGGGCGGGTTGGGGTTCCTGGCGGGCATAGCCGGTTCTATGACCGGTACCCCGCGCCACACCAACCGGTTACCGCGCAAAGCTCGCCGGCGGCTGCTACCTACAATCCTGAGCCGACGCTCTAAATCGCGGTCAGGATAGACCTCCGGCCTCTGCGTCCACCTGGCCACGTCCACGCCTGTCCTTACCCTTCTTCAGGGAAACCTACCCTAATTCCCTGCAACCTCTGGCCACTCACTCGCTCAGGACTCGCTCGAGGATGCACTGAGACTTTAATCTGGGGCCGTGCTGTCACGGTGCCCTTCTGTATCTGCTCACAAACAAAAACTGACCCAAGTGGCCAGAGAGCGAGACAATACCGAGAACCCTCTCTTACCATCGGGGGTGCTGGTTACAGCGGCCCCTAAATTGAGTTTCTTTAATCCGTCCAGCCTGGGCTCCCCCGCGGAGAGAGCTATTTCTTCTCTGGACCGACCTTACACCAAATCGTGAGTCTCAAAGCCAGTGGAGCTCAGGAAGGGGCGCGCAGGACGCGCTTCGGAGGACAGATGGGGGTGCGGACCCCAAGAAACACGAGGCTTGCGGGAAGGAGAGTGGTGGGATCTCGGATTCCAAGAAGGAAGGGGAGAAGGTGCGCAGGCAGAAGGGTTGGAGGTACTGCGCTCCCCATGCCGGCTGGAACCCCGCGGCCGCCTACACCGACCGGCCTCAGCAAACCGAGGGACAGTTCCCTGAGCCCCAAAATCCTTGAGGATCCCAACTGGACGAAAGCACCACTCTCTGTCTCACCTGGAGACCGTAGCTCTTCTTGGTCCATTTTTAATTTTTCTTAAAAGGATTTTTCAAGTTACTTTTTCATACTTTTTATTTTACCTGCTCGGTGCACGCTCGCTTCCCGTCTCACAACCGCGCTGCAGAACGGGCTTTGGGGATCGCTCGGCGCTCCGTTCTGGTTTCTGTCCACTAATGGCTCCAGCACTTAGCTGAAGTCCGGCGCGGGATAAAGGCTGGGTAGCCCAGCAAGTGGCATGAGCAGGGCGCCCCAGACGACGATGAGCAGCGGGAATATCGGGTCCGGCCCGAGGACGTGACTCTGGGAGTGGGGATTGCGTAGAGGCGCCCTTGTCCACCGTGACCCCGCGCGCGCTAGGGTCCAACCCGTCCTCGCGCCCGCCCCAGAGCGGCCAAGAGACGCTCCAGCAGCGAGTCCAGGGCTCCGGGCCGCCTCTTGAGACTCCGAGGGCGGCAGCAAGCGGCCGGGCGGGCTCACTGTGCCAGGAGCGCCCCTTCTGTTCCCCGCGCACAGTGCGGCCGCCCCCAGGCGGGACAGAGTCGAAGAAGCGCTTGGGTGGGGGAAGGGCGCACTCACGGCGGCCCGCTGCCTGAGTCACTCGGCACACTCTCCGGGCTGGGCAGGGCGGGCGGCGCGCGCAGCGGGAACCGGCCAGCTGCCCCGCCTTTACCTGCCTTGGGGAGCGCCCCCAGGGTACGCCGCGCCGAGGGGCGGGGACCGTAGCGCCGAGGGGGTGGGACTGGACAGGGCGGAGCGGGGCGGGCCTTGGGGGGCGGGGCCCACAGTGATTGGGCGCGGGTGCAAGGCCGCGAGCGGGGAGCTGGGCTGCACAAACGCGCAGGTTTCACTTCGCTCCGCGCCGCCTCCAGGTCTCGAGCTCCTCTGCCCCCTCCGACCCGTATCGCCGCGACCGCCGCCGCCGGGTCCTCTCAGACGTCTGGCGCGCCCTGCCCACTGAGGCCACCATTGCCTGGGGCTGCTCGGTTCACCCCGTTCCCGCCGCCACAACCTCGGCGCCTTCCTCTGGCCCGCGCCCCCCCAATGTCTGACTCTGACTCTCGGGCTGAGAAACGCAAGGTAAATACCTCCGGACTCCCGGGCGGGGGCGGGACACGGGGATGACGGGCGCCGGAGCCACTCGTCCCACCTCCTGCCCGCTTCCCGCGCACGTGTTGGCCGAGACACACGCCCAGTCCCGCCTGTAGCCCTGCGGGAAGTGGCGATCGGAGGGGGGTCGGGTCCTCTCCCTAGGCAGGTCCACTTTGGGGAGATGGGGTCCTCCAGGCGTCTGCTAGTGCTCAGTGGAACTACGGACCTGACCGTGGTGCGGCGCGCGGCGTGGTGCAGCGTCTTGGGCCGCTGGAGAAGCAGCGCGCGTTCCCCGCGCTGGCCGGGGAACAGAGGCCGCTGCTCCGTGTGAGCTGAGCGCCCGGCCGGGAAGTCGCGGGCCGAGCTGTGGGACCGGTCTTTGGTGCGCGGTCCGATGCCGGGGATTTGCAGAGCTGGGCTGGGGACTAAATGACCAGATTCGGTTTTTCTTGTGCACATCAGGCCGAGGGTACGGGGCAGCCGCTGCGTCCACGCTCTCGGACGCATTCGGGTCCCTGCCCCGTCTGCGATCGCTTTGCAGACCTGCTAGGCTCCCGAGCCAAGGACAGCGAGAGACCAAGGCCTCCTCCTCCTCCTGCACGACCGGGGCCACACGTTGTACGAGCGCGGGCAGCAAACCTGCTCCGTCCGTGGGGCCGGTCGGGTAGTCTTAGCGACTCGGGCGTTCCCAAGCGCAGCCCGACTCCTCGAGGTGCTGCTAGAGGTGCCTTGCCCTCGGGTTGGCCACTAGGATTTGGTGCTTGACCACGGCGCTCGGGGTGGAAGAGGGAGGAAGTTGGAAAGGATGAGTGCAGCGGCGGGGGAGGGGGCGGACCTGCGTGGGGGCGGGGGGAGGCGGCGGCCAGCGGCGAGGACCGGAGTCCGAGGACTGCCTGCGGCTCCTGCTTTGTCTCTTAGGACCTAGGTGGCCGGCTCCTCTTGACGGCGGGAGCCGCAGAGGCGCGCGCGGCGTTGGGACGGGCAGAGGGGTAGGCCGGGCAGCCGGTCCGCGGGGATCCAGAGTCCTAGGAGCCATCGTCCCCGCCGCGGCCCGCGCCGCGCGCGGAGGCGAACTTGTCAACAATCACTTGGCCTCTGGCGGCCTAGCCGGTAGGCGCCGCCCCTACCGGGGCTGGCGATTGGCTGGGGCCCGGAGCGTGCGCGCGCGGGCCAATTGGGGGCGCGGGCACCGGCGCCAGCGGCGCGGGGAGGCGGCAGAGCCGGCGGCGGCGGGCGCAGTGCGCGAGGGGAGGAGCGGCCGAGGGGAGGATGTTCCCGGCGGCGGCGGCCGGGGCGGTGCGGGGCAGAGGCGCGGCGCGTGGAACCCTGGGCGGCCCGGCGGGTCGCGGCAGTGGGCACGCGGCCAGCTGCGGGTTCTGCGCCGCTCCGCGGCCTCTGAGCGCGGGTCCCTGGCTTTGTCTGGGGCGCCGCCTTCGCGGTGACGGTCTGGGGGCTCCGGGTCAGCGAAGGGTGCGTGCACGACGCCGCGGGGCCCGGCCCCGGACGCGACGCTCGGCAGGGAAGGGTCGGACGTGAGTTTTCGCGTGCTCGCGGGGAGCGGGAGGATCTAAAGGTGAAGGAGCCGCGCGCCCCGGGGCGCCTAGCGTGCGGGATTACTGTTAACTTGTCGGGGCGCCCTTGGCCAGCTTCGGGGACCCCCTATTGGGAGGTGCTCACCTAACGGTGCGGGTGGACTTGGCGGAAAGTGTTGCCGGGTGGGTGCGTTGCGCTGCCCCCGCGGGAAGGACCTCGGACTGACGGGCGGGCGGGAGTGGAGCGGGCCGAGCGGCTCAGAGTTACAAACTCTATTGTGACGCACTTACTACGAGGACGGCCCTTGCCAAAGCTCCCAGACTTGCTGCCCTCAGCACTTTCGGCAGAACAATGGGGCCGGAGCGGGGAGCGCGGCCAGCCGGCTGCAGTTGCTGCCTTTGGGCGCACTCCTGTGCCCCAGGCGCAGGGTCCAGTCCTGGGAACCAAGGAATCAGGGTCCCCGGGAGGTTCTGGCTTAGTCCAGTGGGCTCTGAGCAGAGCCCTGTGAACAGGCTTCAGACCCACTGCCTCCCCCAAAACTTGAATCTGTGTTCCAGCACCCGTCCTGCCAGTCGTTGGTGTTGTCAGTGTGTTTTGTTTGGTGGCAGGAAGTTTAGTGCCCCCAACACAAATAATAATGCCTTTGTTATTTTACGTGTGTTTTTATTCTTCTCCGGAAGATGGTCAGAGAAATAGACTTACTGTTGAAGTATTTCTTAATTTCTAATGAGTACATGAAAATTAGCTAATTTAGATACTTGTGATTATTTTGCTTAAGGTAATCTTAGTTTTTATTTTACTTGCAGAAAAAAAGACCAAATGGCAAAGCAACCTTCTGATGTAAGTTCTGAGTGTGACAGAGAAGGTGGACAATTACAGCCCACGGAGAGGCCCCCTCAGCTCAGGCCTGGGGCCCCCAGCTCTGTGCAGATAGAGCCACAAGGTAATCCTGAAGGCGACGGGGACCGCTGCCCCCACGGCAGCCCTCAGGGCCCGCTGGCCCCACCGGCCAGCCCTGGGCCTTTTGCTACCAGATCCCCGCTTTTCATCTTTGTGAGAAGATCCTCCCTGCTGTCTCGATCCTCCAGTGGGTATTTCTCTTTTGACACAGACAGGAGCCCGGCACCCATGAGTTGTGACAAATCAACACAAACCCCGAGTCCTCCTTGCCAGGCCTTCAACCATTATCTCAATGCAATGGGTAAGCAGTTCTGGGGAAGGGCAGTGGACTTGTGGCTGTTTGACTATCTACTGAGAGGCTGTGTGTGTGGCATTTACAGCCCATTTTAGAATCACTGATTTATTCCATATTTTGATAGGAATGGAGAAGGTGTCATTACATCAAACCAACATTTAACAGAATACCACCAAAATTTTGTATACCATCAGCTTACTGGGCAGCAAAGCTGGAGTCCTTTGCTGGTGTCACTGTGTGACGTGGCACGTTCTTGTCGCTAAGACTTACTTATTAATGACATTCCACTTGGAAAGGACTCGCGTCAGTTACAACAGAGAGCATAACATAACGAGAAGTGTGAAGAGATGAAAGAAACTGACCTGTAGAGGGCCAGCACAGAACTATGACCGTGGTGTTCTCTGTTCAAGTTCTTTGGGTTGATTCTGTTGGCTCAGAGAGTTTTAACATGGTCCTGATGAGATTTGATTATGGGTTTTAATTTCAGGGACGAAAGGCAGTTTTAGGGTCTGGACCAGGAATGGCTATCAATGCTCAGAAACACCTGGCAGTACCAGCTGCGAAGAAGCTGACCTGGTGGGATTAGGGCAAAGTGGACAGCCTTTGCCCTCCCTCCCCCACTTGGGGCCCTGGGGGGGTGTGGTCTCAATCGGATAGGCTTTCTTGTAAGATAGTGCGAGAATGCAGATTTGATGCCAAATGTCGCGATGTTTAGACATTGGCAAGTGTAAGCTTGATTAGACCCTTCACCCTTGGCCTGTGACTGAGTACAGGCAGCAAGGTGTGGTGAGTGTGTGGGTTCAAATCGCTGATGGGAAAGGCTCGTTTCTTCATCAGGGTTCAGCTGGTTCTCCCTTAACTCTGCTCCAGATTAGTCCTTCCTGTTTTGACCAGATACTAGCAAGTTGGCAGCATTATTAAGAAATTGAGTATCGATTCTATTAAAACGTAAGTGACAAAGTCACCAGAGGAGATTCTTAACTGCTCGAAGACCAAGGCAAACCTGGAATTGCAAATTCTGTAGGTCTTGGTCTTCACAACCCTCAGTGAGGTGAGACCTGTGCAGGTCTGTCCCATGTCGCAGAAGAGAGAATGATCTTAGAGGGTTGGTCACCTGTCAGAGGATGTGCACCCTGGGGGTGTGTCAGGCACCAGTGACAAAAACAGCAGCCGCTACATTCGCTTGCATGTCTCGTGCTAATGCCGAGTGATACAGTCAGCCCTCCGTATCCACGGGGTTCACATGCAGGGCGGAGTCGGCAACTGTAGATGGAAAGCATTTGGGGGGCTGAATGGGGAGAAAAACTTAGCAGGTTCCAAAAAGCAAAACTCGCATTTACCCAACGTTGCTGTGAATCCACATGCATGAAGCGATGCACGGGCACGCCTCGTTGTCGCCTGCGTGCGAATGCTGGAGCATCCGTGGTCCTGGGACCAACCCCCCAGGGTACCAAGCGACCACCGAACTTTATTAGGACCCCCTCAGGAGAAGGAGCCAGACGTTTTATCACTGCTCTTCCTTTCGGTATTGCTGTTGGTGCGGCTCCTGAACTCATTTCAACCTCAGGAGTTCTTGGTGCTTGGAGATGTGTTTCTGCCCATGAAAATAATCCCGAGCACATGAACCCATAGCTTTCTTGCTCGCTAAGTGAGTTGACAGGGCTCGGTGGAGTGTGTGTTTGACAGCCTATGCTTTTAAGGAGCCCTCAAAAGCGGTTAGTGTTTCACTGCAGACCAAACCAGCCTCTGCAGGTGGTGGCTTAATGCAGCATAGTTTCTTCTCCCTGTTAACCAGGTATGGGCCAGTGAGTGTAGTTTGTAAGGTAAGGGTGCCATGATGGCTTTCTTGGTGACATGTTCTTTAGCAAGCTAACTACAAGGTATACGCACCGTTACTTGAGGTGACAGATGGAGGGCCTTAGAGATCGCGGTCTCAGTTATTAAGCAAAGTTGTGGTTATGCCTGGAAGTACAGTGATGGATCCTGAGGTGTAATTTCGCAGTAACCACACTTCAGTAGATTGGTGTGGTATCAGAATGCATGGGATTAAATGGTGAGTTATAAAGTGTTTGAAGTTAACGTACCAAGGTAAGTTATCAGGATTCCTTTTTGAGAGATTAGCTGAGGAGGGGCTGAGCGGGGGTGGGGGGCTCTGGGGGCCTGTGGGAGAAGAGGACAGTTAGGTGAACATCCATCCCATGGAATCACATCTTTGTGGTCCAGAACGTTTTCCTGGATGTTGGTGACCTAGTTCGACTCCTGAAGGCCACTGGAATTTTTTTAAAAATATATTTCATTGGTTTTTTACAGAGAGGAAGGGGAGAGGGATAGAGAGTTAAAAAACATTGATGAGAGAGAAACATCGATCAGCTGCCTCTTGCACACCCCCCACTGGGGATGTGCCCGCAACTTAGGTACATGCCCTTGACTGGAATCTGGGACCCTTAAGTGCGTAGGCTGATGCTCTATCCACTGAGCCAAACCGGTCAGGGCAAGGCCACTGGAATTTGCTGAGTTGGTAGACCTGGTTCATTTCCTCAGGGCCATGTTCACTGTTCCTTACTCAGCCACATCCATTAAGATTGTCAGTGAAGCTTTTGATAATATATTGCAAACTACGGTTTTCACAAAGAAGTCTTTGTGGTTGCTTTCCACCAGTGGGGCACGAATGTGCAGTTATTGGGGGGGGGGGTCCTCCTTAGCCCGGGGAACCCATGTCCGTAGATGGTTTTTGCTCAGAGACTTGGGATGGAGGATAGTGTATGTTAGTGTTGTTCCTGCATCTTGTTCTACTGAGAAAGTGCCTTCTGTGTGGGACGCACAGCAGCTAGAAACACCTTCCTCCACATGTTTTCCTCCACATCTCCAAGTCGTTTTCTGACGCTGTGTTCAAAGGTTATCTGTGGGAGATCACTTTTCACTTGACCAAGTTTTAGTCTCCTTTCGCCCCGGGAGGATGAAGTGCCAGATGCTCTCTCAGGGAAGAATGATGATTTTAATCAAAGCCGCTGACGGCTGCTGGTGGCTCAAGTGCCTTTGCTGTTGTGCACACATTCACCAGATGTGCTTCATACACATTGCGCGCTAAATGCTGTGCAAAGTCATGCTTTGACGGTGTAGTCAGTGCTGTTGAAAGTACAAGTTGAGAAAGGTGAGGATAAGGGTGAACGCTAGTGATTAACTCCCATGTGTCACTTTGGGAGATGACTTCACATTCACACTCGTCCCCTGCACATTGGGGCCATGTTCTCTGCGTCCTTCAGGGTCCTGCTTGAGCCCTCTCTCAGGGTGTGCGCTCTGAGGAGAGGAGGCATGGTGTTCTGCAGGTCCTGAGGGCTCGAGAGGGAGACAGATGCTTAGGAGACGTTCAGAGGCCTTCAGGCTTTGCCTGTAGCCGCCAAAGAGCTGCCTGAGAACAGTCTCCTGTCCAAGAGAACGACCCTCCAGATACAGGGGTGACAGGGAGGTCTACTCAGCACAGGCTCGGCCGGGAGCCCAGGTGGCATTGAGCGTCAGATGTACTGTCAGTGTCAGTTCACATGGGAATTTCAGGCTTATACATGAACAAGAGGGTGAAATAGCCCATTTTCGTACTAAAATATGTTGAGCTGTTTTGGATACAATGGGTAAAGTGTAAAAAAAAGTCATTGGGGTAAAAAAACTCATAAAATTTATCATCTTAACCTTTTCTAAGTGTACAGTTCAGTGGTGTTAACAGTAGTAAATTCACAATGTTGTACAACCAATTCCCAGAACTCACCTGGTGAACTGAAACGATGCCCATTACACAGTAACTGCACTTCCCCCTCCCCTCAGTTCTCGGCAGCCTGCATCTTATCGGTGTCTGTGATTCTGACTCTTCTAGGTTCCTCTGCTAAATGCAATCCTACAGAGCTTGTCCTTTTGTAGCTGGTTTATCTTACTCGGCTGAATGCCCCCAAGGTTACCCATTTTGTAGCTGTCAGAATTCCTTCCTTTTTAAGGCTGGGTGGTATGTGGAGACCACATTTCCTTCAGCCAGCCATCTGTCGCTGCACATTGGGTTGCTTTCCTCTCCTTTTTTAAAAAAAATATATTTTACTGATTTTATACAGAGAGGAAGGGAAAGGGACAGAGAGTCAGAAACATCGATGGGAGAGACACATCGATCAGCTGCCTCCTGCACACTCCCTACCGGGGATATGCCCACAACCAAGGCACATGCCCTTGACCAGAATTGAACCCGGGACCTTTCAGTCCCCAGGCCGACACGCTCTATCCACCGAGCCAAAAACGGTCAGGGCTTCTTCCCTCTCTTGACTACCATGAATAATTCCCTTAAGAGCACAGGCGTGCAAATATCTCTCAGAGATCCTGCACTCAAACTAGGTCCTCGGGCCACCTGTGGCCCGCCGGGTGTTTTTGCCGCCTTGTTTTTTTACTTCAAAATAAGATAATGTGCAGTGTGAGTAAGAATTTGTTCACAGTTGTTGTTTTTTTTAAACTATAGTCCGGCCCTCCAACGGTCTGAGGGACAGTGAACTGGCCCCCTGTTTAAAAAGTTTGAGGACCCCTGCGAGTCTTAGGCATGTCCCTAGTGGGATTGCCGGGTCATAGGGTAGTTCTGGTTTCAGTTTTCTGAGGAATGTGGCTGCAGCATTGTACATCCCCGCCAGCGGTGCACAGGGTTCCAGTTCCTCCACATCCTCACCAACATGGGCTATTTTGGGTTTTTTGACGTAGTCATCCCAATGGATGTGAGGTGGTATTGCATTAGGGCTTTGATTTGTGTTTCCCTAAGACTTAGTGATGCTGAGTATCTTTGCATGTGTGTGTTGGCCATTCAATAAAATGTACTTTTGATATTAATCTGACATGTTTCTTTTTACCTTTTAAGCATGGCTACTAGCAGAATGTCAAATGCGACCCATGGCTGGCTTTGTGTGCTAGCTGGATGGGCGGGCCCTGCAGACGGAGGAGCCGGCCTCTGCGGTGGCGTTTTAGCAGCCGGACCTGCTTCTTCCCACTCACATCACATCATTTCCATGAAACTTCCTCCTCTGGTGGCTTTTGTTGACTTAGGAGAGTGAAAGTAATTAACCTCATTTTATAAACATCTTAAATATTCATAAGCATAGGAGTATGCATTTCATTTACCTCTTTAAACTCATGGTACATGCAGGCTTTGAGAAGGTGGAAGGTGGGATGGTTGGTTCCTCGGGCCCCTCGGGGCCACCTGGGATCCTGGGATGGTCTGCTTTGTGAGGACTCAGATCCTGCCTTCACTAGTGTAGACCCTTTGTAGTTAGTGATTGATAACTGTCTAGACAGTTTATATCTTTTTTAAAAACACCCTTTATTTTGAGATAATTATAGATTCACATGCAATTGTAAAATATAATTGTAAAACATAATGCGCCTTTGTAACTTTTACCCAATTTCCTGTCGTGACTGCCTTGCATAGCAGTACAGTGTCTACAGCCCGTAAATGGCATTGGTAGAACCTAGCTACCTTGTTCCGATCTTACCAGTTCCACGTGCCAGTGGGTGTGTGTTAACTTCAGTGCGATTTGTCAGACTCATGGGTCTGTGTCCCCTCCGCCACGATCAGGATCCTGAGTAGCTTCATCCTAAGCCTGCTCTTGCGCTTTTATAGCCACAGCCTCCTTCCTCCTGGTCCCTGACCGCTGACAAATACTGATCTGTTTTACTTACCTCCCCCTGTCATTTTGCTTATACCGTAGAAATAGCATCACACTCTGTTGTGATGAGCTTTTGGGATCGGCTGTTGTGATCTACCCGAGAGCTGTGTGCCAGTGGTGGCTTGGTGGTCATAGCTGAGGAGTGTCCCACAGTGGGTGCCCCAGTGTCCCTGTGGGTCTGTCAAAGACCTGTAGCTCGTCTTTCATGCTCTTCATCGAGCGAAGGGTTTTTATATCGATGCAGTCCAGTTCATGGGTTTTCCTTGTCCCGGGTTATGTTTCTGGTGTGCAGTCTTCATCAAGCCCCAGGTCCCAAAGATTTTCGCCTCCTCTCTTTTTTTTCTAAAGGTTTTGTAGTTTTGCGAACGACATTTAGATCTGTGAATTACATGGAATTGATTGGTAAGGTGTGAGATTTAGATGGGTGTTTGTTCTTTCCAGCACCATCTCTTGACAAGGTTATCCGCTGTCTAACTGCTTTTGTACCTTTGTCAGAATCAGTGGGCACGTTTGTGTGGGTCTGTTTCAGGATTCTGTTTTGTGGTCCTCTGCCAACGCTACACCGCCATTATTGCTGTGGTTATATGCTAGGCCATGGGAGTAGAGTGACTCCTCACGTTTCAGTCAGTATTTTCCAAAATGGGTTAGCCTATGTCCTATGTCCTATGCCTTCTCGTGTAATTTCTTGAATAAGCTTATTTGTGCCTTTAAAACCATTGCTGGGCTTTTGATAGGAATTATGTTGAAACTACAGATCAGTTTAGCGGCAAATGTCCATCTTTAGTATATTGCACCTTCCAATCCATACACAGACAGTTTCTCTAAGTATTGAGGTCTGTAGGTTTTGTAATTTTCAGCATGCAAGTCTTATACATGTTTTGTTAGATTTCATTTACTTTGGAGCAATCATTCATGGTATTGTATTTTTAATTTTTTTTCCATATGTTCACTTTTGGTATATAGGAATGTAATTCATTTTTGTGTGTTGATCTTGTGTCCTGCAGCCTTGCTGAACTCATTAATTCTAAAGGTTTCTTTTGTAAATTTCTTGGGCATCCTATCTTGACAGTCATGTAACCTGCAAATAAAGACAATTTTCTTTCTCCCTTTCTGACCTGTGTGCATTTTATTCCTTTTTCTTGCCCATTTGCACTGCCCGGACTCCTAGTGCTGTGTAGAGTAAGAGTGGTGAGAGCAGACATCCTTGCCTTTTTCTCAGTCACAGAAGGAAAACTTGTAGTCGCTAACCATTAAGTACCCAGTTAACTATAGATACCTTGTAGATGCTTTTTGAAAAGATGAAGTTTCTCTTTATTTCTTGATTACTGAGGGTTTTGTTTTTTTTTTTCATGAATGGAAGGGGTGCTAGATTTTGTAAAATGTTTATTCTGCGTGAGTTGATAGGGACATAACGAGTTTCCTTAATGGAGTCTTTGATCAGGTATATTATTACATTGATTGCTTCTCAGCATTAATTACTTTGCATACCTGGGACAAACTCTACTTGGTCGAGGCAATTTTTTTCATACATTGTGTGTGTGTGTGTCACTGCAGTTAAGTTGTCTCTGACTCCTGGTGACCCCACGAATGAGCGATGTCCTCCGTGCCCGGCCCTGGCCCTCGGCAGCCCCGCCCGGCAGCTGTAGACTCGCTCCTGTGGCTTTGCTAACGGAGTCTCTCCTTCTCATACTCGGCCTTCCCCTCTCGTGCTGCCTTCTGTTTTCCCCAGCATTATTGCCTTCTCCAAAGAGCCTGCCTTCTCTTGATGTGCCTGAGGTAGGACAGCTTCAGCTTTGTCACATGTGCCTCCTGTGACGTTTCAGGCTCCATTTGCTCCAGGACCCACTTGTTCCTTTTGGTGGTCCAGGGTAACCATAGAACCCCCCTCCAGCACCATGCTTCAGATGAATCCGTCGTTTTCTGTCAGCCTTCTTCCCTGTCCAGCTTTCGTGTCGGTACCTATTGATTGGGAATACGAGGGTGTGGATGGTCTTAGCCTGGACTCTAATGCCACATCTCTGCCCTGGAAGGTCCTTCTTAATCCTCCCATCACTGCTCTTCCTGGTCTCTCAGCCTTCTCCTGATTTCTTGGCTGCAGTTTCTACTTAGATTGATGACTGACACCAGGTGAGCAACGTCTGTAACAATTCCCATCTTCGTTGTCTAGGCTGGAGTTGTGTTTCTTCTGTAGTCTTGGTTGTCATTGTCTTGGTGCTCAGTGCAGTCCTGCTTTGACTCTTCCATTAGAAGTTGTTAAGTTATTGATATTTTTCCCACCAATTTCCACTCTTCCTCTGCCTCCAGCCCTTCTTTGCTGACTTTCTGTCTAGTTTTGTCAGTTGTGAGTACAGTGTTGAAGTCATCAGCTGTAAGGGTGAATTTGTCTTTTTCCTTTAAAGTCCGTCAGATTTTGCTTCATGTGTTTTGAGACACTGCCAAGAATCGATGTCTTCCTGTTTAATTGATCCTTTTGTCAATGCTGTAAAAGCCCGCTTGACCTGATACTGATGTAGTCACTCCTGCTTTTTGTAAAAAACAACAACACACAACTTACTGTGTTAATGTTTGCATGGTGTAGCTTTCTCCATCTTTTCACTTGCAACCTTCATGTGTTGTATTTGAAGTAAGGTTTTGTAGGCAGCGTATTTCTACATAACTTTGTTTTATTTACTCTGCCAGTTTTGTCTTTTAAATACTGTATTTAGACCATTTACATTTAAGGTAATTGCTGATGTGAGGGCTTAACTCTGCCATTGTGTTATCTTTCTGCTTCTTTTATGTGTGTTTCTCTGTTTCTCTGTCTCCTTTTTTAAACCTGTCTGTGGGTCTGAACATTCTTTAAGAGTCCATCTTGATTTATTTATAGTGTTTTTAAATATACGGCTCTCTAGTTTATTTTAGTGGTTTTTCTAGATATTACAGTATACAGTTGTAACTGTAATCCATTGGTGTCAGTAGTATCAACGTTTTTAACATCAGCTGCAGTGTAGACACCTTACTTTCCTCTAGGTCCCCTCACCTGTCCTGCTTTTCAAATACCGTTGTCTTAACTATTTCCTCCATGTACATTTGGGAAGCTCACAAGAAGTAGCCTAGTTGGTTATTACTCCCATTTCCCCCCATTCCATTCTTTTTCTGGAATTCTAAGCCTGTTACCATTTCTGTTTAGAGGACTTCCTTTGCTCATTTTCTTTTTTTTAAATCCTCACCTGAGGATATTTTTCCATTGACTTCTAGAGAGAGTGGAAGGGAGGTGGAGAAACAGAGAAAGAGACACATGGATCAGTTGCTTTCCGCACACGCCCCAACTTGAGCCTACAACCAAGGTACGTGCCCTTGACTGGAATTGAACCTGCAACCCTTTACTCTGAGGACCGATACTCTAACCACTGAGCAACCCATCTACGGCCCTTGGGTCATTTTTTAGTGATAGGTCTACCGGCAAAAACCCTCTTAGTTCTCCATCTGAGAATGTCTTCATTTTCCTTTTGTTTTAGAGGACAGTTTCACTGGATATAGAATTGGCCATTGACAGTTTTTTGTTGTTGTTTTTCAGTGCTTGAAAAACATGTCATTTCCTCTGGCCCTCACAGTTTCTGATGAGAAATCTTCCCTCCTGTGAATTGTTGTCCTATAAGTAATGTGTCATTTCTGTCTGGCTGCTGTCCAGATTTTTTTCTTTGTCATTAAGTTTCCAGAAATTTAAATATGTCTTACCCTTGATATCTTTGGGTTTATCTTTTTTGGGGTTCACTCAGCTCCTGAATCTGCAGTTTTATGTTTTGTGCCAAGTTTGGGAAGTTTTTAGCCATTATGTCTTCAAACACTGTTTCAGTTTCTCGCTCTTTCTTTGGGGATTTTGTTGTAGTCGGACAGGTCCTTAGACTGTTTTTGCATCATGTTTTCTCTCTGTTCTGATGCTAAATTCTGTCAGTTTGCTCTCATGTCCACCGATTTCTGTCCTTTGCCACTTTTACTCTGTTATTGAGCCCGTCAGTAAGGTTTTTTAAATTGTATTTTATGATTCTAAATTGAAATTTCAATTCTAAATTGAATAAGCCTCCCCTGCTTCTGCCAGGTGAGGCAGAAGTTCAGATTCTCCACCCCGGCCTCGCTGGTCCTTCCTTGCACTGCTCCGTTGTGTCTGCCTGGGGCGTACACTCAGGTCCCAGCCCCAGTTAAATCCTGCTGGGGCGGGGGGTGGGGTGGGGTGGGGGGTGGGGGGCGTGGAGACAGGGAGGAAGAGACTGTGGGGGACCCACTTGCTGCCTTGTTTCTGTGGGAGTTCAGCTTCCCTATGCTTTCTGTTTACACCAGGGTAGGGGCAGCTGCATGCTGGTCAGCCCCGCCTCCCACCTCCCTGTTCCCACCACCCATGCTGGGTGGGAGTTCTCCATTCTCCTCCATGCTGGTGGGGGTGGAGGCTCAGCCCCCCCCCCGCCCCGCCCCCTAATGCCACCCTGGAGGGGGAATCAGGTGGCGCTGCTTCCCTGGTGGGGGAGGGGAGCAGAGTGTGAAGATGAGCCCCTGCAGCGCTCGAGTGGCAGGGCCTGGAATCATCTCTCCTGCTTCTGCCCCTCGGACTGGAGAACCAGCAGTGTGCCCAGCCTGTCGATACCCCACCTCCCTGGCGGCATTAGCACCAGCACTGCACTGGGCCGGGCACGACTGAAAAATCCACTCCACGCCTGCCATCCTGAAACCACAGGTGCAGTGTTGGGCTGGAATCAGGCAGGTGTGGCCAGGCCCCTTCCCCGGCCTTGGGCTGGAAGAACAGGCTGTTCCTGGGGCTTTGTCTCACGGTGCCCATTGGGGCCCCAGGTGAGGCCTCTGTGGTGCTGCAGGGCCCTGGGTGTGGGGGCAATGAAACAGGACTCCAGCCCTGGGTGCCCAGGCGGCCCTCTGTGCTCTTTCCCCGTCAGTGTTAGCTTGCTTGTTATGTTGTGTCCAGGGTTTTTAGTACTAAATGGGCCTGAATAGAACTAGAAATCTCTCTCTTCTTGTAACTGAGTGGCAGTGATGGGCTGTGGCTGCAAAGTACTACTCAGAATTTTAGAAATCACCTTTTCACCCTTTTTTTTACTTAGTAGAATTATAGACTCAGCATTGGCGAGAGATGTAGCCATAACCCTAGCCACTCTTTGCAAATAATAATTGCATTGTCTGTCATGGTGACCCCCACTCGTGACCCGTGGGCTGTGCATCGTGCTGCTCGCAAACATAGGTCCTCAAAACCTCGTGGTAGCTCAAGTCCGACGCCACCTGCTCCAGGGCATCTGCTTATTAGAGAGACTAGTAAGCGCCATGGCGCTCCATGTTTGGACTGCATGGCAGGAAATACACTCTTTATCCCTGGGTGTGTTTTGCATGTTGGGGGTGGGTTAGACTTGGAGGTAGGCATGCACTGCGATTGCCGGTGTGGTGCCTGCTCCTGACTGCCTTGCAGACCACGGAAGGGCAGCTCTTGCCAGGGCCAGTCTCCTCGCGGCCCTGGTGTCTGCTCACCCTGCCTGTGCAGGGAGGGGACTCCCCGTGGACCGTACCCCTCCCCGCCCCTGCGTCACCCCACACCAGTCTCTGGTCCTTCTTTGTTAAGGTCAGCCTCAGTTTCTAACGTCGTCGTCACGTGACAGTTTCCAGCCCCTTTCTCCTCCGGTCACTGTCCTCCAGTCATTTGCTTGCTCCGTGCCTGGGACCCGTGCTGGGGCGTGTGGCCTGAGACTGCTTTCCTTCTCTGCAGAGGGCTTGTTGACACAAACCGAACTTCTGTCTTAAAGACCAAGACCGGGCCTTGGTCCTGTGCTGCGCTGGGTGCAGGCTGTGGGCACAGAGCTACACCCACTGGCCCTCAGGCCCTGCTCTGCAGACACTGCAGGGCGCCTGACCTTCCTTTGCCGAAACTGCAGAAAAGGGCTCATCACAGCATCGCTTACACCAGCCAAACAACTGCGGGCAGCCCTACCGGTCTGGGAACATCCCTTCATCACTCTTCCTCTGATGGACGGTGGGGCCGTGCTCATGGTGTTTATGAGCACAGTGACACGCGGAAATGCTTCTGGCATAATGTTAAGTTGAAAAATGTACACGTTTGTTGATGATATCCTTGGTCTTAGTCCTTTTGTGCAGTAACAGAAACACCACAGCAGGGGTTTGCTCAGCATTTATCTCAGGCTTCTAGAAGCTAGAGAATGGGTGCCCATGTGGCTGGGTTCTGGTGGTGGCCACCTTCTCTGTGGATCCTCACAGGAAGGGGAGAGCAGGCTGGTTCTTCACCCACTTATCAGGCACTAATCCCAGCATGGGGGCCGCACCCTTGTGACCTAATCACCTTGGGTCTTAGATTTCAACATCAGAGTTGGAGGTGGGCACAGACCTTTGGTCCATAACACAGTTTCAAAGTTTTCAAGCACAACAAAAGGCTTCGGAGGAAACGATACCGAAGTGTCAATAGTGAATGGTTTTGCATTCAAGCTACAGGTGTTCTTTTCTTGGTGTACCTTTTTGTATTTGCAAAATCATCATTAGCATTTGTAATGGAACAAATATAACAAATGTGTATTTTAAATTTTGCTCTCCATTCATCTTTACTCTTGGCATGCCCAGCAGTGTCAGCATGGCACCTCTGTCTTATTCGTGTGGTTCACTGACTCCCATGGCCTTTACGTTGGCAAGGATTTCATCCAGGTGAGGTCGAGCTCTCGGCCCATCCCCGGAACTGCTGTGGATGAGTGTTAGTCCCCGAATCTACTCTTTGGCATCTGCTTTTTGTCGTAGCAAAATGAATATTTCATTGTGAAACACCTCCGTTTGATGGGGTCCTAGGTGGATTCTGCCCCTGGGACCCCGGCCCCCTTCCCTGCAGGGTCTGGATGGGATCCTGGCCATCCCTCCGACGCTGAGCCATGTGAGCAGACCTGTGAGTCTCAGCTTCCGTGTCCTCGTCTATCAAATGAGGACGGAAGTGTTTACCTCCGAGGTCACGGGGAGCTTTTGTGTACACTGATGGGGAGAAAGCATCTGGGAGACCTCGGTCACACATCTCTCCTTGCTCCTCATGACCTGTCCCACCCAGGAGGGTCAGTACCATGGCAGTGATGACATACTCTACTTCCCATAGCGAGGAGTACAGGAAGCTCACAGGAAAGACAGTTGGTCTGGAAATGCTACCATAATTCTAACCCCCCACCCAGTGTCCCAAAACATACAAGCAAGAAGAAAGGAAGTATTTTGTAGAAACTGGCCTGGTGGGGGGTCCCAGGGACCCCTAACCGGTCAGTGATCACATGTCCCCCTGAGCAGAACCCTGCTTCAGGGGGAAATTTGGGGCCATGAAGCAACACCTGGAAATGGGAGCCCTGGGACACAGGGAACGCCTGTGGGACGCTGCCCATGTGGCGGGGCAGAAACCCCACCCTAGAGTCAAGGTGAGCACCTAGAGAAGGTCCGAGACAAGGCACAGGCTCAACTGCTTTTCCCTGCAATCAGAGTGCAGCTGTCCTCACCATGAGGCAGACTGTTGGTCGTGGATTTCACGTTAGAAACATCCTTTGCTTGAATACAACCAAGAATTTAAAACAGCTTTTCCCTGAGGAGTTCCACTCCTGTGGCATCATTCATTTCCGTTGCGGCGTTTGCTTCTGAGCGAGTTCACCGGAAACCTTCGGGACTTTTCCTCACAGGCTGCGGGGCGGACTGCTGGCAGCTGTCAGTGCTGATGACACATCCCTGGTGGACAAGTGCAGCCCCATTTGGACTAAGGTTGAAAAGGTTACAAGGGTTTTAAGTGTTTGCTTAGCATGAGCTGGTGTCCCCCGAGTCCGTGGGAAGCCCAGGTTCACTGTTTCCTCTGCTCTCTACCTTGGGCCGGATGCGTGGTTTGACCGTGATGGCAGGTTCAGCCCTGAGCAGGGGCTGGTGGGAGGGTCAGCGGACCAGGCTGAGGGTCAGCGCACTTCCTTCGCCTCTGCAGGCACAGGCCAGTCGACTACACGGGTTGTAGCTGCAGACCTGAGTGTGGGGACTTCGTGTCCTTGTCTGAGTGAGAAAACGGAATCTGGTTTGTGTTGAGTGGGCTTCCCGCTGGCCTCTGGCGCTCTGCGCAGTCCAGGACGCTCCATCTTGGGCTCTGCTGCCCTCCCCCAGGAAGCGAGGATTCTAAGAAGTGGAGTGAGCCTTCTCAATCCGAGAGGGTGTGTGTGTGAAAACAGATTGTTTCTACACCCTTGTCAACTGAGTTCCCTGGACCTTTTCTCCCCCCAAAATATGTCACATTTCTGGACCATTCCAATTCCTAAAACAACTTGGGGTGAGCGGGGGGCCTATTTTTCTCCCAGGAACATGCGTGTGCGGAGGTGTTTAGTGCAACCAAGCTCGACAGCCTCGATTTTTTTTTTTGAGTTATTTCTCTACGGAATGAGAGAGTGGCAGCAAAAAACCCCAAAAGGTTTCTTGTTTGTTTTCCAGTCCCTGGAGAAATTCACACAGAGTATGAATTCTGGACATACAGTATGTTAGGATATGCATATGCTAAAATATGTGTTAACATAGACCTCAGTTTTACTTCACCTGAGCTAGTCAGACAACTGGCCAACTTCAGAGAATGGTGTGTGGTGCAGCAGGAGCCCAAAGGCGTGTAGATGTGACGAGCGTTCAGGCAGTATTTGATGCGGCGTCCGCATGCCCACAGATGCCTTTCTGGTCGCTGGATTTTGCCATGTGTTCAGCTGGGGCTCAGAGGTGCGTTCTCTGCAAGGAAAGCCTGGCACACGGTCACAGGCTGTTTTCTCTCCAGTCCTTTTCCTGATGGCATAGTGTGATTGTGGCAGTGGAAAGTTCCAGCAGGCGACCGGGTCAAGTCTTGGTCCTTCCAGTGACCCGTTACAGCCCCGGGTGCAAGTCCCTCCACCCAACTGGAGACCAGTGTTCTGCTCCGATAGAGGAGCGGGTGGGCACCGGAGGGGGCTGGGTGTGGGTACTGGAGGGGGCTGGGGGCTTGCACTGACTTCGAGCAGCCCTATATCATCTGTATCACACAGTGGCTCCGTGGTCCACGTCATCCAGTATGAGTGGGGCCAGCAGCCCTGTCTTCCCTGAAGGGGTCTTGGGGAGGAGGAGGAATATGTGGACCCGAGCAGATCGAAGACCCGCGAAACCACAGCCGTCTGGAGAGGCTCCTGCACATCTCGGGCTTCTGCTGGGCTATTGGGGCCATAGCCCCACTTTTCCTGTGTGGGGCACCAGCACAACCACCCACATGGCTTCTGTGGTTTGGAGACGGGGCCTAGGACCCTCGCTGGGGATTGCCCTTGCGCAGAGGTTAGCAGTGGCCTGGCTTGGTTAGGACGGACTGGTCAGTGGGTGGAGCAACAGCTCCCGCCGCCTTTGTGACCAGGCCTTCAAGCCTCCACTGCACGCTCAGCCGCTTTGCTGGCTGCAGCCTTCGTCTCCCTCCCTCCCTCGGACGCAGTGCTTGACCTTTTCAGGGCCATGGGCTGTGTTCGCCTGTGTCTCTTGGAGGCGGCCTCCGCGTTCAGCGTACGTGTGTTCGGTTAGGATGCACGAGTTTTGCCAGTTTTCTAGGGAGGAGTCAGCCAGCCCAACTGTGACAGACATGTGCTTGGAGGACAAATATTTTAACCATTAAATGTTCAAATATGACAATTACATCTCTGCGATTATGTAAAATAGCGTCTGGAGTTGAGGTGTGAAATCTGTTTTTCTCTCACGCAGTTGGATTTTTTAAATTTGTCTTAAGCAGGAAGACTTCCTTGGGCCTCCTCCTGCTGGTGAGTTATCACTGACTCTGTGTCGGATGTAACAGGCCGGGGCCTCGCTGTGCGTAACCGTTGCTGCTGTTCCCTGCCTGGGCAAACCTGGTGGATGTCTACAGGTTTTCATTTAGAAGCTGTTTAAGAGGTAGCTTTTTAGAAATCTGTTTCTGTCCCAGGCCTGGGTCTTCGCTAGCATTGAAATGAAGCACAGTGATGTTTAAGAGCCTTATTGCGAATGGAGAAGAGGTTTTTGTCACCTGTTTCCTGCTACCGGTGCTAAAGGAAGCCACACTGGCTCTGTAGTCAGGAATTTTTATGTTTGTAGTTTAAATTTCCATTTCCTCCCACAGGTCTGATTTTTGGCCAGGAATCACGTCTAGTTCCCAAAAGCTAGCAACGTCAGATTTGTTAGCACTCTATTTCTCAGCAAATTAATGAATGGAGTTGCACATTTACTTTCTAAAGCTCTCTAACTCGTATTTGTTATATGGTATTGATGGAGTAAGTGGTGAAATAAGTTATCCATACAGGACATTTTCTGTACTGTCTGGAGAAGGGGGTTGGCATTTTTGTCTGTCTTACAGCTCAGGGTTGGCTTTTATTGGACAGTACTGAGTGTGGGGGTTTGTTTTATTTGTTTTTCAAAATAAGATGGCACAGCGGGTCCCCTGGAGGGCTCTGACAGGCATCTAAGACTACAGACCTCGAGCTGCAGCTGGCCTGTCAGTGGGGCTGAGTCAGTGGGAAAGCAAGGAAGAGTTGTGTCCTGTGTCCAGCCTGGCCGGACCCGGTGCAGACCTCGAAACACCCCTTAGAACAGCGGGTTTCAGGAGCAGGCCGGGGGACCAGGGTGGTGATGGGGGTCTTCCCACGGCTCCTGGTAAAAGGCACAGGGAGGGACATGGAGTGGCAGCTTCATGGGTCTAAAAAGCAGGGTTAGGGACTAAGGGGTCACAGACTCTATCCCAGGGAACAGAGTGCAGGTGGAGGTCAGGGTTAGAAGGGAACATTTCTGTTCCCTGCAAATAAGAACCGTGTAGCACCCGATGCCTTCGGCAAGGACTGTGGGGCCTTAGGAAAAGGTGCCCTCCTCGCCAAGTGGTTATCCAGGCCCGGCTGCCACGCGTCAGGGTGCAGAGGCTTCCGCACACACCTCCACCTGACGTGATGCTGCTCTGTCATTGGACATAAAACCTCAGGTTCTAGGATTGCTCCTGGCGTGTCTCTGGCCTCTAGCAGATGTCATCGTGTGTGGGAATCCTGCAGGCGGAGTGGAGCCTGGCAGGGTGGCCCAGGTGATTGGAGCATCGTCCCTTACTGGTGGTTGGGGATTCCATCCCCTGTCAGGGTGCATATTGGAGGCAACTGATATCTATCTATCTATCTATCTATCTATCTATCTATCTCACTGAAAATCAGTAGAAATGTCCTTGGGTGAGGGTTAGAGAAAACAAATAGTAAATGAGTAGAAAGGCCGAGCAGGTTGCCCAGAATGCCTTTAGAGTTGAAGTTCACGGTAAGGAAGCTCGTGGTGGAAGGGAAAGACACCCTGGGCACTAGTTCCCAGCTTCTCACAGCCTTGGTTTACTGGCAGTTTCCACGTGATCAGAGCAGGGTGATTGACTCTCTAACTCAGCCACCTAGAAGTAGTGGCCATGCATGTCGCAAGGGTCAGTAGAGAAACCCTGGCTTTGACTTGTGAGGTCATCGTCGTGGTATCCGTCCTAGCAGCTGTTCATCATGCCCGTCTCGAGGTCATGCCACTGCCCACACTGGGTACCAGGGAACTATGATTAGGAACTTCATGCCCTGATGCCAAATACTGTCACATTATTTCATTTCCAAACCCCTTCCCTTTTCATTCAGGGGCTCAGTGGAATTGATACAGTATTTATCCAAAAAAAAAAAAAAAATGAATGAATTAACGATGCGAGAAGTAGTTCCAGCAGGAGAGGGTGTGTGTGAAAAATTGGATTCTGGCTCCTTGAGGTTTGAGAGCTGGCAGAGTTGGAGGCGATCCTGCAGTGGTTACTGCAGTAAAACTTCCCAGAGGACAGTGGCCCTCCTTCCCCTGGGGCTCCCCTGGAATCCTGGAGCAGGCAACACAGCCAGGCGCTTGTGAGCTGTGGGTAACTGAACTGGTAGATATTTCTGAAGATACTCAGGTCTTAGACTATTGGGTTAAACACACATCCCAGGACTTCTATTCTGCACAGGAGTGTGGCCACCTGCAGAGGCAGTGTTTCCACTCAAGGTTTCCGAGTGATTCTCTTGGAATCAGTGTTGCGGGTGTGAGAGCCTACAAAGAAATGGCCCATTTATTTATGGCTTTTGACTAAATCACTCTGCTCGGGGAGTAAAAGGTGGATGGCCCCATGATGACCCTGCTATGTGCACAAATATACCCTAGAATGTTCTGTTGTGTGTTTAAAAGCAGAAATCATTTCTTCGAAGCCATGCATTCCCTCTCTCTTCCGGGACAGTTGTCCTTTCTCAGTTCAGAGCTTCTCGGCCTCATCCGTGTGGATACTTTAAACCTCATCTCAGTTCTGCCCGGTATATGTAGGTGACTGAGGACCGTGTAAAGTGAGTATTTCTGTGAGTCTCAAGATAGTTTCTGTTTCCGCACTTGACACGAAGCAGGGACATGATGGGAACTCAAGCGGCCACCCCGCCCCCCCTCGGAAGTGGGAGCTGTGCCGGTCCTGTCCCTCAGACGAGACTGCCGTGGTGGGAATGCAGGTGTGACATGACGCCCCTTCCCCCACGCCCCACGAGGTGGCTTTCCACAGCACCCCTCAGAGGAAGGAGACAGCTGGGTGTGGAGCATGCTGCCTCAGTGCCTTCGAGCACCTGCCGTGGTAACAGAGGGTGACGGGGTTTGGGTGGGTGATGTTGCGCTTGCTGTGAAGCGACAGTCTGGTTTTTATTTCTCACCCTGGCAGGCGGTGCTACAGAAAAGCCTTCCTGAGAGCCCCAGCCTGATTTCACTATCAGCCACTTAACCACAATATTAATGTTTTCAGTGGCTGAGCTTTTAAGATTTGAAATTACCGTATGGGCTGGAAAAGAGTTTTGTCGCGGAGCAGAACGGTCTGTTAGTTACTAAAAAAATCATTTCTTTTCACCTGCCCCCTCCGTGTAGAAAAATAGATTAATTCTATGCATCATGGTATTTTTTTTTCCCTATAGGAGATGATGTGACCAGTAGATCCTGGATTTCAAGAAGTTATTTCTAAGAATTTTGGTGTCAGAATTTTTCACTGACATCACACATTTGCCTGCGCTTGACTCAGTAGCATTGGTTGATAAGGGTTAGAAACTAGACTTCCTCACAGTGGTCCTGGCTCGGGTGCCTGCAGGTTAAAGCTGGCCTTGTGTGCTTCAGCCCTGAGCAGTTTACATTAAAGCAGTTTATATTTCATTGTCTTTTTTATTTTTAAAGTTTTAGTGCCATGTTTATGGGGTGACGTGAGTTCTTAAATGCAAAAAAACTATATTTCCTAGGGGTAAAAATACACCTCACCAGAATTTCCCCTTTGAAGAGTTTTTGCGTTCATGTAAAATTGCCTCAGAAGTTAAAGTGTGACCTTCCTATGTAGTAATAAGAGCTGTTGTTTCCAATAAAGACCCATTTGGATCAGGTGTTGGCATTGATAGTGGGTAGACATCTTGCAGGATAGGAAAATAAGATTATTTATGCCTGATACTTGTCTTTCCTACAGAGCAGGAATGGGAAGGTAAGTTCTCATTTTGATAGATGGACTGTGTTATTAGAGTGGGGATAGTTCTGGTTAAGTATCCAGATAGGATTAGGGGGCTGCGGGTGGAGAATTCCCTGTCCTTGAACCCCACCAGTTCCAGATACACCTTCCAGAGACCACCTCTGATCCTGGCACCACGCGCTCCCTGACAGTGCGCAGGATTAGGCAAACTTAATTCTGGTTTTGACCAGCACCACTGTGGTGCCGACAGGCTGACTTATTTGGGTTGTTCTCGTGACATGAGACCAACTACGACAGTCACTGATATTAAACTAGTGATGAAGTTAGGAAAAAGCTTACCTTCATGATGAGTACATTTAATGGTGTTCTGGGGAGTCCGGCATGCATTTTGAGGTCAGTAGACCTGGGGTCATGTTGTGGATTTGCCCCTTATTACTTA
>PVJC01000483.1:0-31664 GCA_004026665.1 Murina feae
GGGGGGGGGGGGGGGGGGGGGGGGGGGTTGGTGCCAGGGACGGTGGAGTCCAGTGCCAAGGGCGTCTTTTGATGGCAAATCGAAGGGAAGTTCTATTGTGCTGCTTTGGAGCTGAAAAAAGGGGTTCTTTTTCACACTCTGAATGCTACAGATTTTTCTTCCTGGAGAGAACAAGGGCTGAACTTTTAACCTGTTTTCTCTCGTCGGCCTCAGCCAGGGATGCGCCAAGCCAGGCTCCCTGCCTGGGCTCAAGGAACAGCTGCTAGGAACTGTGTCAAATGAGGGAGAGGAGAGACTGCTTGGGATGAGAAAGGGATGGTGATGGGGGGGGGGCGGTGGGAGGGGTGCAAGCTTGCCCAGCAGGTGGCCCTACCCCTTGGCTGCATTCCTGGGCTGACCCGGAGGCCAAGCCCTAGAAGATTCCACAGGCCAGAGGAGGGACTGTGGACTGACATCCTCGTTATACGGGTGGAAACTCAGGCTCAGGGAGGGCAAGTGACTTACCGAAGTCACACTAAAAGCTGGTGCTCAGTCCCTGGACTCCCACCACGCCCTCTGCCTCCCACATCTGGACCAGCATAGGGAGGAGCTCAGGACTGGCAGTGAGGGGCGGCCCAGTTCACAGACAGGAATGGCCTAAGAGGGAGTGGGGAGCTCGCAGATCCCCTCAGAGGATGCGAAAGGCAGGTGCCTCCTGTTCTCCCTTCTCACTGCGCCAGTTCTGGCCTTTGCCTGGAAGCCCATCTCTGAAAGCTGCCCCCTCGGGGCTGTGGCAGGAGGGGCACGGGTGAGCCCCCCCACACCCCTGACTTCGCTTGACTTTTTGCTTTTCATTGTTGACACATCCCTCCACCCTCTGAAAAAAGGGGATGGAGGTCGAGACTTCAATCCTAACGAACCCGCTCTGCCACCTACTTACTTAGTAGCCTTGGACCCATACCCTTTCTAAGCCTCGGTTTCCTCACCTGGAGAACAGCGTGACACCGCTGAGCGAGGACGGCAGGACTGAATGCTAAGGGGAGGGTATTAGCTTGGAGCCCAGCACAAAGCAGGTCCTCGGAGCGGCAGCGGCTCCTTCGCAGATGGAGTGTGGTGCTTTCTGGGTGACCTCGTGCCTGCACACACCCCATTTCGTGAGGGCTCATTAGGTGGCCCCTGAAAGCAAAGGCGGGTATAAAAGGCTCCAGCCTAGACTCGCGCCTCTCCCCATCCTCCCGAGACTGTGCTTGCCAACATCTGACGAACATCAGCCTCTCGCTGATGGGCACCCCACCCCAGCCTCTCGCTCTGGGCAGCCCTCCCCGGTCTGCCTGATGCTGCTTTCCTGGGACGTCATGAGTTTCCTTTGTTCCTCTCAAACCAAACACAGAAGTCAAACTCAGTTCCCCAGGGAACGGAATTAGGAGCTCTTGCCCCAGGAACCTGGGCGGGTTCAGGAAGCCAAGCCCTACTTTCATCATCAGCACTTCTTTCCTCTCCCCTCAAACATCTCCCCTCTAATCCCCAAAAATCTACAAAGGGAGACAACTCATGTCTGAAGATTTTGAGGAGCCAGAGGCCCTCACCAGCATTCTCACTACCATGCCGAGAGAGTGTCGATACTGGATACTGTCCCATTTCACAGATGGAAAAACAGAGGCTTCCAAAGGCTCAGGACTCACCCAAGGTCAAACATCTATTCCATGCATGAGCTATGCTCCAGCTGCACAGAATGAGTCGTGCACTCTCTCACCCCAGTACCTCCCACCTCACACATACTGTTTCTTCCGATCCCCCCTCCCCCCACCTTCTGTGCCCACTCTAATTCTCCTCACCCTGAAGTCTCACCTTAGGGAATCTCCTCTGGGAGGTCCTCCTGAATCCACCCCACCCCATATCTCTGTCCCAGCACTTGTTTGCCAGGTTCTTCTAATGGTGGCTGCTAACACTCTGGTTCTGAGGTCCCCAGCACAGGGCCTAGCACACAGTAGGTCTTCCTCTATTGCGTGGGAAGTTCCCCCTCCCCCACAAACTGTAGGATCTGAACACATGCGAGTGTTCTGCTCCATCAGGATAACATTCACGACTTCAGCCATTCCCACCTACAACCTGTATTTATTTAGTTGACTGTTTTCTTAAGTGCATTTTAAAGAGGAAAAGGTAATCATTATTTTAAAGGGAAAGTCGGCATCACTTGCCATAAAAAGAAGGAAAGTAAACACAAGATTATTATAATTAAAAATGCCTGTAAACTACCTAACATTTCACTTCCCAAACTGCCCCTGAGGTGCTGGGAATGTCCCCAACCCATCCTCACGGGGACAATGACAACTCCTCGTGCAAGGGAAGCTGTTTTCACTGCGCACGGATGATTACTCACCACACGATGTGACAGAGGCTGCACGGTGGATGTGCCTAGTGCACTGAGGGTTACAGGAACCGGGTGTGGAAAGCGGGGAAGAAAATGCCCCATTTAGGGAGAGCTTCCTGCAGAAAGTGAGTGAATGGAGGCTTGCAGACTGAGTTCAAAGGAAGTCAGGCCCTGGCAGGGTAGCTCAGTGGATTGCGGTACCAATCCATACACCAAAGGTTGCAGGCTCAATTCCCAGTCAGGGTGTAGGGCACATACCGAGGCTGTGGGTTTGATCCCTGGTTGGGGTGCATATGGGAGGCGACCAATCGATGTTTCTCTCTTTCTCTCTCCCTTCCTATCTCTCCAAAATTCAATAAAAGCAAATCCTCAGGGGAGGATTAAAAAAAAGAAGCCAGGAAAGGCTGAGTGGGAAGGGTAAGGTGAGCAACAGCCTGGTTTGTGGGAAGGTGGGGCGGAGCCTGGTGACAGCTGAGGGGGAAGCCTGGAGAGGCGGAGCTGGGCTGCCCAGTGACGGCCAGCAGCTCTCCAAGGCCTCCTTGTGGGTCTATGTCCCCCTGCCCACATCCTTGCCAGCCTCTCTAGTTCCACCTACTCCGCCCTCCCCCTCTCCCCGCCACACTGCCCTTTCACTGGCCTCCGGACACACCCTCCTTGGCTAGCCCGATGGAAATGTCCAGCTTCCAAGCCTTGGCTGCTCTAGTGGACACGCGAGAAAACTGAGGCTGTGCGCGCAGATGCTTACCATCCAAGCAAAAGCCTGCAGCCCCCAGCCCAGAATGCTTTCCTCAGTGGGAAGCAGGGTTCGGCCCTAGCACAATGCACCCACACCCCCTCTCCTGCCTGGAGACTGCACAGAAGAAAGCCATCAGGTGGCCCTGATTGCACAGGCTGGGGAGGCCCCTAGGCCCCTCCGGCTGTGTGTGAACGAGTCGTGTGCATTTCAGAAATATTTGAGCTAAAAGGGGAGACACACTGAAGTCGTTAGCGTTGGGCCCAACAAGAGGGTGTCTGTGTGGGGCCCTGGAGGGCAGCACTACCACCACCCCGTTCAGGCGGGGGTGGCTGGTTGCCTTCTGCTCCCTGGTCCACTTCTGATCAGTTCTGTCTGACCCCCTCTTGGGACATACTTCTCTAGGGTCACAGACACTCTTTGCCTGCACGAAAGACAGTATGTGAGAGTTATAAAGAGGTAAGCAAGAACTTTCATTAAGCACCTATTGTGTGCTTGGCATTGAGCTGAGCACTCTAAATATCGTTTCAGGTTTATGACAACCTGGGTGGAGGTATATATTAACCCCGTTTTACAGATGAGGGGACTGAGGCCAGAGAGGCGAAGAACCTGTACAAGGTCACACAGGCAGGGCTAGGATCTGAACCCACATCTGTCTCATTCCATATCTGTGTTGTTTTTAAGATGCCACAGCTATAGCCTTAGAAAAACAGACACAAAATGAAGTCACCAGGGCCGTTTGTATGTGTTTACGCTCTGCCTGTGTGAGGGCAGGAAGGGAAAAAGAGAAGGACAGGTGGAGAGCAGGGCACAGACTGTCCAGATTAAGATCTTGGCTCCGACACTCTCTAGTGTGTGAACACGGGCAAATCTGTGCTCCTCTCTGGGCCTCAGTTTCCCCATCTGTAAAATGGGTCGTGTGAGAATTAAGTGACATTCTGCTGATGTGATGTCTCCCAGGGCCCTCGCTGAGGGCTATGGGGGGCTCTGTGTCTGACCTGTCCACCACTATATCTATCCCCACGCTGAGGAGTGGCTCTGGCACATAGCAGACATACTGGCCCACCACACAGCAGCTGGCGATGTTTCCAAAGCCCATGTCTGACCATGTCTTAAATGAGCTCCATGCCTTTAGAGCTCCCCTGTCATCAGGATAAAGTCCTAGCACCTCAACGATGCATTCGAGGCTGCCGCTGCCTGGCCAGCTAATTACCTTGCAGCTGCGCTTTCCTGCGACCCCAGGGTCCGGGCATCCTGAATTTCCTTCAGCTTGCAGAAAGCTCGCTGTCTCCCTGGGCTTTGGTGACTGGACCATTCCAGACTTTCCTCCCTGGAATGCCTGGCCCTTCCAGCTTTGTTAACCTGGCTAACTTCTCTTCCAAAACTCAGCTCACAGGCGCCTTCTCCCTGGCAGCTGTCCCTGAATTCTACCGGGTTAAGTAACAAGATCATGGTCCTTCGATGAATGTCTACTGCACCTAATGCGTGCCAGGCCCTGTGCTGGGCTCCGGGGATGTAGAAACAGGTCAGCAGGCCTCTCCCTCAAGGAGCTTCCAAACCAGTGCCCGACACGTGAACTTCGTATCGGGAGAGGCAGGGTGCAGAGGCTGGCCCAGTCTGGGAGCTGGGGAACCTTGAGGAAGAAGGAACTGGCTTGGACCAGGGAATTAGCAAAAGGCACTCAGAGAAGGTGGCGTATGAGCTGGGAGTAGCGGGAAAGGGTACACCGCACAGAGGAACAGCAGAATTCAGGGCACAGAAGGATGAAACTTTAGGGGCAGAGTGGGTGAGAGTCAACACTGGGTGCCTGGCGCCCAGTGGGGGCTCTGGGCAAGGGTTTAGCAGCCATTGTCTCATGTCATTGAAACTATTTATAAATGAGGTACTTTATGATCGCCCTTTATGGATGGAAAACTGAGGTGAGCAGAGGTTTTTCAAGGTTTCCATGGCCAGGAAGTGGTGGAGTTGCTTCAGCCTTGCCCCAAAGCCCGTGTCCATGCCCGCTGCACCACGCTGCAATGTCTGCCCCGGGCAGTGGGGGCGAAACACTTTCTGGAAGGGTGTGGTAGCTCAGGGTGGAGCCAGAATACGTAGGGCCCCGGATGTGGGGCGAGAGTCGGGCCTTGTCCCAAGGCAATGGGGAGCTATGGAGGGTTCCTGAGGAGTGTAGCGGTGTGGTCTTTCCTGAGAACGTGGCCATGACAATATAGTCTGTCCCGAAGATGGAGAGACACCTGGTAGATGCTCCCGGGGGTCTTTGCTCCAGACTGGCCAGCAACCCAAGCCCAGGCAGCTAATCAGCCTGGCGGGTAACCCAAGCAACAGATGCCACCCTGGACCCTTCCCAGCAGCTCCCGTTGCTCCCTGTCTGGGACTAAAGGGGCTGAGGTGACTTAGACACAGGCCTGTCTACAGTACCATCGCCTGGTGAGACGCCAGCCACAGCCTGGGGGCCACGCCCGGGCTACACATGGCTGGGAGTTGGAGTATTCTTTCCAAGGGTCAAATGAGAACTTCCAAGAGGAGGTAACAGTTAGGGATCAGGAAAGTTCCAGGCCATCGACAAGCTGGGTGACTTGGAAAAGTCACTTCACCGCTCTGAGCCTCAGCTTCCTCATCTGTAAAATGGGGATCACAACCCTACATACCTCACAGGGTTCCTTGAAGATCCACAGAAGCACTGGATACAAAGGGTTTTTGTAACGGGCAAAGGCTGAAGATCACAGTGAAAGTCACTAACACTCGTAGGGGCCAGTGGTGGGCAGGAGCTTCATCAACGCCATCTCCTTTACATCCCAGAACAGCCTCACGGGGAAACCAAGGCTCAGAGAGATCTAGGTCTCTCCCGAGGCCACAAGGCCAGTAAGGGGCAGGGCAGGATCTGACCTCTTTGGTCAGACCTCAGAAACCACCAGGCTACGCTGCCTCACAAAAGGGGGAAATAGCCCTGGCTGGCGTGGCTCAGTGGTTAGAGCGTCCGCCTGTGGACCAAAGGGTCACGAGTTTGATTCCCAGTCAAGGGCATGTACCTAGGCTGCGAGTTAGTCCCTAAGTCCTGGTCATGGCGCGTGAGGGAGTTGACCAATCAATGTGGATGTGTCTCTCTCACATCAATGTTTCTCTCTCCCCTTCCTCCTCCTTCCCACTCCCTCAAAAAAAAAAAAAAAAAAAAAAAAAGGGAAAAATATCCTCAGATGAAGGTTAACAAACGCAAAACAAAAGAAAAAGGGGACACATCACAGCTTTCATGTGCCATGCTCTCGGTGCCAGGCCCTGGGCTAATCACTCCATCTACTCGGCAAGGCTGGCACTGCTATCCCCATTGTACAGATGCAGACACTGAGGCCAGAAAGGCTAATGGGCGGCCCAAAGTCACACAGCCATAAAGAAGCAGAGCTGATATTTGAACCCCACCCAGTCTGACTAGGTTCAGGGAGGCCTCTGTCTGAAAGAGAGCAGAATCGATGCCTGACAGGGTTTCAGGGTCCCTGGCCCACGCAAGTGGGGTGCGGCACTGCCGGAGAAGCCCTGGGCAGCTCTGAGAAGGCTGCGAATCTCCTACGGTGAAACCTGCCAACAGGCAGCGCGTTGTTTCTCCGGCTCAGCCCCCTGCTCCGTCCCCGGGCTCAGGGAGAGGGGACCCAGCTAATGCGAAATCCTTCTGCCCGCAGATCCTCGCTCACATACCCCTCCTTGTCCTCCTGCCGCTCGGAGGCCCTTTTCGGCCTCGGTTGCCGGCCTGGAGCCTGCTCTTGTTTTCTCAGGCCGGGGTGGAGGAGTCCCTGTGACGCCGGCTCCTCCGCTTCGTCCCCCGCCTGCCCGCCGCTGGCCTGGGCATCCGCCACCGCCAGCCGCCCCGCTGAAACCCAATCCGCGGGGCCCGCCGGGCTGCTCGCTAACAGCGGGCCGCATTGTGAGGCTGGGGCTTCGGCAGAGTTTGGATTTGCTGCTTGGGGACCCACTTAACCTCCGCAAAGGACAGGATGATGGATGGGGGTCTGGGAAGGGGTTGCTGGGGGTGGGGTGGGCGGTAAATGAACACCAGGGCTTCCTGGAGAAGGAAAGGAAGGAGGCAGGGCCGGGAACAGCCCTCTACACACAAGTTCTCCGTGAGTCCCCACGGCCACCCTGAGGGATGCCTGCTGCTGGTCCCGTTTTCTACGGAAGGAAACCGAAGCTTTGAGAGGTCAGGTGACTTGGCCAAGGTCACACAGCCCGTCAGAAACAGAACCCAGGACCACTGGCCTCGAGCCTTCCTGACACAACGCCGGCTGTCTCTTGCAGCTGGCATTTGCCTGGTGGTTTTTAACTGTTAAAGTCCTTTGACTTCAATGAATCCACAGACCCTTCCCACCTATTAAGAGGGTAATAAAAATGTAATGAGGACAGCCAACATTATTGAACCCCTACTGTGTGCCAGGCGCTGTGCTGAGCACTTTCCGGCTTCATCTTGTGAGATCCTACTAGTGGTCCAGTGAGGTGAGAATAATGGTCATGGCCATTGACAGAGACGAGAGGAAACCCAGAGAGACGGTCACTAGCAAGACATGGCAAAGCCGGGACCCACCCAGGACTGGCTAATGGAGGCGGGGGGCCTGGCACCCCGGTTCTTTACAGTCGGCACCCCTCCTGAACGGTTGCTAAACGCGAGGAGCTTCTTCCCCCTGCAACGTTGCTTGTTCTCCTGACCTGCCTGAGGCGCTCAAACACATCCTTCAAGACCCAGCTCCAGTGTCGCCTCCTCCGAGAAGCCTTTCCTGATGACCCCGGCACCGGAGCTCCCACAGTCCCATGTGTACCTCCCATCATCACCCTGTCACCCTGCCCTGCGACTTCCTTTCATTCCTCAGTCCCTCAACTGGGATGAGTCTGGCTCACTGTGGTGGCCTTCAGCCTCTGTTAAAAGCACCGTACTTGCCACCGTACCCTCACCCCCAGCTTTTACCCAGATGGTAAATGCTCTTTCCTGCTTCCACCATCAGTCTCAGTGTCTGGGTTTTTCCTCCAGGAAATATGGTCACATCAAGATGGCCCCCGTACACTATATAATTCAAACCACTTACTGCGCTGAGCTGTCACATACTGTCTCCTTTGATGCTCACAATACCCTATGAGCTAGAATGACCATGGTCCACGTTTACCCACCCACCCATCCTCCACATACCCCCTCTCGCACTTACTTTATCCATCTATCATTCCACTCGCCCAATAGCCCATCTCCCATTCAGCCATCCACCCACCCCTACCCCTGACATGTACCCATTCATCACGCGTACATTTTCCCTGTAAACCAACTCTCCGCCTTCATCGCTTCCTCCCTTTCTCTCTATGGGGGAAATGAGCTTCGGAGAGGTGAAGAACCTGCCCATGTCACACAGCTGGTAAGCAGCCGGTCCAGCTGAGCAACGTACACTGTGAACTACTCTGCTATGCAGCCTCTTGCGTTCTCACTTCATTTTTAGCTGTCCCGTTGCATGCAGGTTTAAGATGCTAAGCCACCTCAGATCCTTTTGGGTGTGTGTGGGTGTAAATTACACACCAAGAGGACACAGGCCACTGTAAGTCTGAGCTGGGGTCTGCCAGGTTGGAGTCAATTAGCCAGCCTGCTGCAGAACCTGCTGGGACGGGATTATTTGCCTAATTGGCATTGGTTTCTCCCAGTGAAGGACAATTAACTCAAATCCCAGAATCCAGACCACCCCTCTGCTTCTGGGCAAGATGTCAGGCAGTTAGCCACATGGGACTTTACTGTTCATTCACTCACCATTGACCCACAGCCCTACTCATCCATCTATCTTTCTAATTATCCAATCCTTGCAATCATCCATAAACTATCCTGCCATCTACTCATGCAACCACCTACCTATTTACCCACCTGGATACTTATCTGCTCACTTATCCTTCCATCCATCCATCTGTTCACTTACCCAACAGTCCAGGCACCCATCCATCCATCTACCCATTCATCATTGACCTACCCAACCCAAGAAACTGTTCAGGAAACTGTTCTGCCTTCTTGTCAGACACTCACCCACTTGCCCACCCACCCACCCACCCACCCATCTATCTATCCATCTACCCTGTCATGTACCCGATCTATCAGTCATTCCACTCACCCAATAATGCACCACCCATTTGCCATCTTATACATCTAGCATCCCACTTTGGTATCTATCCATCCTTCCACTCATACACTAAAACAACTTCCCTCTCCTTCATATCTTTTCAGTTTCCCATTCATTTGACCATTCATTTACACCACTCACTTATACATCTAAAAACGTGTTACCTATTTGTTACCCCTCCCATCGACTCAGTCTGCTTTTATTGAACACCTACTATGCGCCAGGTCCATGCTAGGTACTAGAGAATCAAAAATAGACAATGTCACTGGCCTTAAAAAAAAAAAGTGCTGATTTGGAGTCAAACTCTACACCCTTAATGGTTTCCACCCCCACTTCCCAAGGACCTTCCAGGCTCACACGCTACCCCTGGATTTGGCCCCTTGCTCAGCTGGCATCCTGGGGTTCCATGCCTCCAGATAACTTGCTTTATGGGGTCCCTCTGGCCTGTACACCTGGCTTCCGCATCATATCAGACATGGATATGGCTGAGGCCTGATACACCCCAAATAGGACCCAGTGAATGAGAACGTAAGCCCAGATTCAGCCTCACTGCCACTGTGGTCCCCTTCGGCACAGCCTGGAAGAGGGATCCCAGGCATAAACCGACATAACTCCACAGCAAAGGATGGACCCAAACCCTTCTAGGGAGTCAGAGGAGGCTTTCCAAATGAGTGACACCTGGCCTGCACCCCAAATATTGAGTAGAAGACAGGCAGGATGGAAGGTGGGAAAGGGGAAGAACTTTGAGAAAGTGAACGTGTGTTCCAGGCGGAAGAAACGGCTTGTGCAAGGGCTGAGAGGAGAGTAGCAGCCCCTGCGGGAGCAGCACCAGGGAGAAGGAAGGTCTAGGAGAAAGCGAGCTCCAGGCTCCACCAAGAACCTCGAATGTCAGGCCGAAGGGCTAAGACCATCCCGAGGGCAGTAGAGGAGCTGGCGAAGGGGCCTGATTCAGCCATCTTTGTGTTCTCGTGTGTAACTGACCCATTTTACAGATGAGGAAACTGCAGCCTAGGGATCAGAGAGGTGCTGAGAGCTGCCCTAGGCCACACCGCTAGTTGGGAGCAGAGGGAAGATCCCACCCCAGGTCTGATGGCTCCAAAGCCCTCGCTCATTCTGAGAGCAGCCGCTGCCTCGGAGTAGCTGTTTTCAAACCGCCTGCGTCCCTCCAATGTGAGCGCCCCCTCCAGCTCTGCCTCTGTGGCCCTTGGCAGCATGGGTGCGGTGACAGGGCCGCCAGAGCACATCTCTACCCACATGCCACCGCTGCTCCCTCTCACTCCGAGGGCTCACTTGCCAACCCCGCCTAGCATCTCGGGGGGGTTACGCACACACAGCTCTGCTGGGGCGTTCTCTCGTGTGAATGTTTCGCAGGAGAGTGGCCCAGCCATCTCCCATCACTGCCTTTATGATCAGAGTCTCCCTGTCGACATCACTTGTGACTGTTCACTCCCCACCGCACCTGGTACCCACAAAGGCAACACCAGACAAAGAGCCTGAACTTCTGACACGAGCTGCTGCGGCTCGGGACATGGCCGGGTTCTGAAGGGTTAGTGATGGCAGGAAGGAACAGGACTCAAAGGAGGGGGCCCTTAGCGTGGAGAAGACACTGGGCACCAGCAGAGCCGGATGCAGGGAGGAGACTGGCCAGGAGGTGAGGGAATACCACCCACTACCCCCCGCATCGCTACCATTGTGGTGGGCGCCTACTCTGGGCCAGGCAGTGTGACAAGCAATGGACATCCAGGATCACACCTGACTTCCTCTAAGCCTCCCCAAACCCTTCAAGAGATGGACTAGTATCCCTGTTTCCGTTTTGCAGATAAGTAAACTGAGGCTTAGTGAGGTCAAGTTAGTGGGCCAAGATCCCCTGCAAGTTGGTGGGGGAAGACAGGCTTTGGTTTCTGGGCTGTGTAACCCCAATTCCCTCACAACCTCCAGGAGCTTTTTGGGAGTCTACAGTCTCAGGGGAGGGCTGCAGCAGGTGGTGGGGTCAGGAAGTGGGAGGGGCTTCCAGGCCCGAGGGTGGCAGCATGGAGCCAGGGAGTAGGCGCAACCTGAGCTGGAGGTGGGAAGCTGTAGCCAGGGAAACAGGCAGGGATAAGGCCGCCTGGCGCCCAGTCTGGCTCTTCCCCCACAATCTGTGGGTGCCCCTGCCGCTGAGAAGTGTCAGGAGAGGACACTGTGCACTCCGGGAGGTGAGCCAGGACAGTCGCTTCACCTGCAACGGGCTTTCCTGCGCTTCAGTGGGAGATGGTGGCAGAGGAGACGTCTTGCAAGAGATGGTTCCAGGAAATCATGGGAGACCCCTTGGCCTCACCTGTGATTATACGGGGCCAGGCCAGTGCTGCCCTGGGGAACAGCAGGTGTGGATGGGTCAGGTGGAGATGCTTCCATCGCCATCAGAACATCTGACATTCAAGGTCAGCCGTGGGCTGGCCCTGGTCTCTGACCCAGGCTGCACCTCCCTCCACCCCACGGGGCCCGTCTGCTCACGGTCAGCCCGCACCTTCTTGTCCCCCACTGCTGTGCCTTTGCTCTTGGCCATCCCCCTGCCTGGAGCATGGCAGGCGGGCAGAACAGCAGGAGCTAGGACCAGAGCAGGGAAGAGAAAGAAGTTCCTTAAATACGCCAAACGCTCCTATTGCCTCCTTCGCCTACCCAAGCCGCTTCCTCCGCTCAGGGTGCCCACCTTCTTTACCTAGAAAGTTCCTCTTTACCTTTTAAGATTTAGCTCAGGCATCTCTTCTTCCAGGAAACCTTCCCTGACTACCCACCCCCCACTCCCCAGCTTGGTTTAGATGCCCTTTGCCTGGGCTGGTCCTCTCCAGCGCCTGTCCGAAGCCCTTTCCTAGACTGGTATTTGAACAGGGGCAGGAGTCCTGCAATGCTGGCTTCATGAGCACAAGGAGAGGCCATGGCAGACAATAAGCAAGTAGCCTGTGCCAAGCCCACAGACACTCTGGGCTGGGCCTGCCTTAGAGCTGAGCCAAGAGCAGCCTCCCCAAGCTGCTGGCTGGCTGAGCACCAGGCTGGTTCACCTAGGAGACCACAGGGCCACTGGCCACTGCTCCGGGCCCGGACCAGCCCACACTGGAGCTCCTCCTTACTAGGAATTCTGTGGGAGTGGCAGCAGTGGCCCCAGCAGACACACCGATGCTGGAAATAGACTCAGGAATTCCTGGTCTAATGGAGAGATTGGATCTGGAACCTCAAGCTTCTCACCATGCTGGCATGCACCCCACTGGGCTGCTCCCCTGATGGGGTTAAGGTATTTAGTGGGTGATCCTGTCCCCTCATGCTGACTGGTACCCCTGACCTCTTCTCTGCTGGCCCTCTCCTCCCCACACCTACCCCAGGTCCGCAGCCTCAGTGACCTCATCTGGGAAATGGGAACACTAAGCAGGCCTTACTCCCAGGTATATATGCAAAGCTCAGCTCAAGGCTTTGCACAGTCAGCGCAGGTGAGCTTAGCACCACAATTTTTATCAAACATCATTACCCGAGAGCAATGGTCCAGACCTTCCTGTCTGAGGCTCCTGTCGCACTGTCCCCTCTCAGGGCCTCAGGAGCCACCAGCCAATTGAAAACCCCGAATGCCTGTGGGCAGTTACTCTGCTTGCTCTAAGAAAAGAGCAAGGCCCTGCGATGGGATGGGACGGGCAGCTGCCTATGAACAGGGATGAGATCATAATCCTGACTTCCAGCTACTGAGGACCTACTATGTGCCAGGAACTGTACCAGCTACTTTTCACAGGTGATGCCGTTTGGTCCCCTTTTAACAGATCAGAACACCGAGGCTCAGAGAAGGGCAGGGGACTTGCCTGGGGTCACCAGGGAGTTGGCAGCTCTGGGATTCTGAGCGCCTTCTGGGGCCTCCCGCTGCCTCCAATTGACGCTCCGGAAGTCCCTGGGGCTGGGCCTGGCAGGGAGCATTAACTTGGCCTTATTTAAAGTTGCAATTATCTGTCCCATTTCCCGCTGGTTACATCGGAGCTCTCTCGGGAGGCGGGAAGACCCTGATGGAGGCTGCCAGGAACAGGGAGTTTCTAAGGAATCCTCTCTGAGCCCGTGACTGAATGAGCAAGGAGGATGCGGGCTCTCTTCCGGTACCTGGGCCTCTCACCCCTCTGCCCTGCCCCAGGGAGCTGAGCCGGCGGCTGGGAGAGGCTTCCCCAGGGTGGGCAGGCTCCTTGTCAGCCCTGCAAAAGCTTCGAAGGGGTCAGACCAGGGGTTGAGGCATAAAAATAGCACCCAGTGTAGAGATGGGAAGACTGAGGCAGCCTGGGGGTTGGTCCAAGATCCCACGGCGAGGCAGCCTAAAACTCAGTGACCCCCACTTAGAGAAGGGTCCCAGAAAGCTCTATGAGGTGGGAAGATGGAACTGGGGAAGGGCCCTGGAGATCAAGCAGAGAGTAACTGCCCATAGGCGTTTGGGGTTTTCAATTGGCTGGTGTCCCTGAGGCCTTGAGAGGGGTCAAGAGTACAACAGGAGCCTCAGACAGGAAGGTCTGGACCAAGGCTGTGTGTCGGCTACTCAGTGGCCAGACTGTCTGGCTCCCAGTCCCATACTCCCACCCGGGACAGAGAATTCTTCAGGCACACCTCCCTCCACTCTACCCCACAAAGTCCTCAACACCCTGCCCATCTCCTCTTCTCCGATTCAACACACTCCCTCCCTGAGCACCTACTGTGTGCCCACCATGGCCTCAGCCCCTGCCTGGAGGAACCCAGAGACTGGAGGGTAACACGGAAGGAGCAGTTCTGGTTCTTGCTGTCAGAGTGAGGGGCATACGCTGGACGGTGGGACAGGAGGGGCAGGAGAGCAGGAGCCTGGCGGTGGGACCCGGGTGTCGGGTCCGAACGGGAAGCCGTGGGTCCGTGGTGTACCCCGGGGAGCTGCGAGTGTGGGCTCAGCAGTCAGATCTACATTTGAACCCCACTTCCTAACCTGGGGACCTCAGGTAAGCCGCCTCCTTCCCGCCTAAGCTGTGGGATGGGAATAACATCAGTGCCGCCGATCAGGTGGGCGTGACAGTGAGGTCATGCACGGGAAGCGCAGAGTCCAGGGCCCGGCCACAGTAACTGCTCGGTAAGATGTTGGCAGCCATCACTGTAACTCCAGTTCCTACACAGCTTGGCCCCATGCAGTCCCCCCGTAAATGGAAGTTACTGTATTATTATTACCATCAACACAGGCTCCTCTGGTCAAGGACAAGGCAGACTCTAGCTTTCTTGTCTGTCTTGTTAGGCAGAACAGTGCCCTCCGCCCCCAAAAATATCTACATCCTAATCCCAGAGCCTGTGGCTATTACCCTCCAAGGCAAAAAGGGACTTTGCAAATGAGATTAAGTTAAGGAATCAGAAGCGGGGAGGTTATCCAGTGAATCACAAGGTTCTTTATGAGCAAGAGGCAGGAGGGGACTTAAGAGAAGCGAGGACGGGGTCAGAGTGCAATGAGGTGCTCTGACGATGGAGGTGGGGCCACAAGCCAAAGAAAGCAGGCAGCCCCCAGAAGCTGGAACAAGCAAGGAAAAGGATTCCACCAACACCTTGATTTCAGCCCAGTGAAACGCATTTCAGACTTCGGACCCCCAGGATTGTAAGAGAATAAATTTGCGTTGTGTTACACCACTAAGATGTGGTAATTTGTTACGCTGGCAATAAAAAACGAACCTATCATCCTTAATGTATACCAGCAACTGCTCCATCCTCAAGAACCCCGCACACTCACTTCCACCCTGAGAAAAAGCCACCCCCACTGCTGACAGAGGGCAGTGGTTGGGGTAAGGGGCTGGGGGCTCACTGCTGCGGGTTGAGGAGTGTTCTCCCAGCATTTCCAGTCCTGCTTGCCCTCGTATGTCCCTAAGGGGCAGTGGCTGTGGCAGGGCGGCAGCTGATTCTGTGGAATTGGGCACTGGTGGGCCCAGCAGCCGTCTCTGTTCTGGATGAATGGGAGAGCAGGGTGAAGAGGGCTATTCCTGGGGCTACTGTCTATCTAGTGTTTACCATGTGCCAAGCCCTGCCTAGGACACAATCTTCCCAAAGTCTGGGAACTATTACCAGCCCCATTTTACAGATGAAGAAACTGAGGCTCAGAGAAGTAACATAACTTGCCCAAGGCCATCCAGCAGGTTGCTACTTGTACAGGCCCAACCATGGGGCCCTCCTGCCTTCTCTGGGTGCCCTGTCCGCTCCCAGGCCACTCAGATCTGAGACCCATCAGGCAGGGGACCTCGGCTGTCGGCCAGGCGGTGGGACCTGGGACCACTCCCTGCCCCAGCACTCGCTGGGCCTTGGGGCTACAAACCATGACCCCTTGTCTGCCTCCCAGAGGTCTGCACAGTAGCTGAAGTCACAGGTGCAGGTGTAGGAGGACCTGCAGAGGGCTGGACCCCGGGAGGAGAAAGAGATGCACTGAGAATCACAGCACCCCTAGATGGATGCCAGCCGCTCCTCGTGGTGAGCAGCTATAGCCTGTGCAAAGCCGTCCCCAGTCTGACCTCCCTCAGGCTTCCTACAGCTCGCCATCACGTTCCCTTTGCACAGAAATAACCATAATGAGGACAATGGTGATCAAGGCCACCAGTGGCGCCCCTATCTGTGCCAGGCAGCGAGCTAAGAGCTTGCCGATGTCCTCTCATTCTATTGTCTCACGCATCGTCTAGGAGGAAACGCCTACCTTGGCCTCTTTTCCAACCAGCACCCTGGGGCTCAGGGCCCACTCCTGTGGCCTCTGTCAGGATCCTCGCTGTCCAGAGGAGGAAATGGGCCCAGAGAGGGTCCTGGCTTGTGCGAGACCCGGCGAGAGCAGGGGTGGCTGAGAGGCCAGTCTCCAGGCCCCCGAGGAGCCTGCCTTCCTCTGGGTCACAGGGCAACGCTTGTGGGACATCCTTGGGAGATGGGACTTAGCTGAAGACCCCGAGGACCCAGGGGCGGGTGGGTCTACAGTCTGCCCAACAGGGTGGCATCTGGCTCTAAATCCATCTTCTCGTGCCTCTCGTGGACCCAGTTCCCTGGGTGCCAGCATCTGGGAGATGGGAAGCCAAAACTAGGGCTCCCCAATGCCCCCCAATTGGTGTTACCGGGGACACTGCCTGTACCCGGGCCCCTCCCAGGAGACGTTTGCCTCGGATGACTTCCTGGTGGTGCTGGTGCCAGGCTGGGTGGAGGGAGGAGGCAGGCTGGGCGTCTCTGTCACAGCAGGCTACAGAGCCCTGCGCGGAATCCCAATCGAGCTATTTTTAATGTGCTTCAATTTTCATTTTCTTTTATTGGAAAACACAGATGGTGACTTGCTGCCCCTCACACACACTGCGCAAGGCGCCGACAGGGAGAGCGATGCGCGGCAAACACATGTCCGCCCTCCCGGGCCCGGGGAACCGTAGCCAGCTACCCAGTCTAGTGGCTGCTCTGGGCCTCAGTTTACCCAGCTGTGAAACGGAGTTGGCTGAGGTGGCCCCTAAAGCCCCCACCGCTCTACAGACTATGAGGGTCTGGGCTAGAGCAAGGAAGGAGGCTCCAACCGGCCACGGGCAGCAAAGGGCAGCTTTGTAATGGGCACCACTGCCAGGGAACGAGAGGTAAGGGGGGGTACGGGGTGGGGGGGGAGGGCAGTGTTGGCCACGGGGACACCTCCAGCCACGCTGGGAGGCTTTTACAAATGAGGGAACTGAGGCTCAGGAGATCAAGTCCCCCGCCCAGAGCCCAGCGGCCGACCCCAGGCTGTGTGAGCACACCTCCCATTCCCATTCTCATTCTCACCCTCCCCGCCTCGCTCCTAGCCAGATCCTCTGTTATTTATTTTTCTCATTATAAGAGCCGTACGTGCTCATTAAAGACCATTTGGAAAATGTAGAAAAGTCAGAAGGAAATATAAAGTACAAAATAATAATCATCTCCCCCAATTGGCCCTCCACCCCTATAGGACCACTGCCAGCATCTCCGCGTAGTCTTTCCACTGTTTTTTTTTTTTTTTTTTTCCGCATAATGTGCGATGCTTTTACCATCGTTTGGTGGTGGCGCTAGATAGCATCTGGCTGTGCACACAATGGATTTGGGTGCCTTTTAAAAACATCAGTCCAGCCCTAGCCTAGTTTGGCTCAATGGATAAAGCATCAGCCTGCGGACCAAAGGGCCCTGGGTTCGATTCCCCTCAAGGGCACGTATCTTGGTTGCAGGCTCCTCCCTGGCCTGGGCCCTGGTTGGAACTCGTGCAGGCAGCAACCAATTGACGTGTTGCTCTCACATCATTGTTTCTCTCTGTCTTTCCCTCTCTCCCTAAAAATCAACGGGGAAAAATGCTCGGGTGAGGATGAACAAAAAATAAATAAAGGTAAGAACACCAGTCCTGGCTGTGCCTTCCCAGAAGATGGAAAGACTTTGGAGCAGGCTGTCAATTGCGGCTGGGAATCTGTATTTCCCAGGAGAAGCTCAGGCAGCCACAGCCTGGATTGGCTCACAGGCCTGCACTTGGCAAGACCACGGGCTCCAGAGACAGCTGAAGCCACCTGGCTTCCCCGTGGCCTGAGCTGTGCGCCTTGGGTGAGTGAATTCACCTCTCTGAGCTGCAGTTTCCTCCGTGGGAAAACCGGGACCTGCCTTTGCAGGGTTGTGGAGAAGGTGACAGAAACAGGTCTTACACCCACCCAAGATATCGCCCCCTCCCCAGGCTGTCATCGTAACTGTCCCAAAGCCACTTCTTAACCCTACCAGACCTGAGGCCCTGATCCTAACTGTCCCTTAAACCACACAAAGTCAGTTCACGCACATGGGGCAGACGTTTGCCATGGCTAACCATGTGGTTTGAACACGACTGGTTGGTTATTTTTAGTTTGTGACACATTTTTTTCACGTATGAGGCAAAGTACCTAGGCGAGGCGGTATCGCGGCAGATTCGGAAATTACCGAGAAATCAGTTCAGCGGTCCGGTAGGATGAGGGGCCCCTTCCCAGGGTGTGGCTGGAGGTGGAGAGGCCACAGGAGGAGAGAAACGTGGCATGTAACGGAGAAGCAACCACCGTGGGCCCTGGGTGTGCTCAGCTGGCCTGGTCTCCATCCGTCCCATCTTCCTGGTTACGCTAACCTTCTCAGACCTGGGGACATGCGTGACTACAGGCACATGTGGTGCACCTGTGGCCACGGAGACAGGAGGCAGACTTTTGGGAGCTCAGGCCTTGGGAAAGGTGGGAAGCTGCTACCTGAGGAGAGGGGTGGAGCCATCTGGAGCCAGAGAAAGGGGCACAGGTAGGGCAGGAGGAGTTGTGAGAAGCAAAAACATAATGGATGGTGATGATGACCCTGCCTCTGCCTCCCAGGTGTCCCTTTCCACATCACAACTCAGATCCTGTCACTCCAGGATTGTTGGTGGCTCCCCGATACCCACAGGGGGAGGTCCAAGGGAGACTGCTGGTCATTTCCACCAGTAATTACTGAGAACCTACTATGTGCCAGGTTTCTGGAATGAATCTCCTGCCATTCCCATCCTCTCTCCTGCCTGCCCCTCCTACTCCATATGCCAGCCATTTCTGGGCTTAAAAAAAGCCGGCGCCCCACTGGTAAGCCTGGAATTGATCTTAGCCAAAAATCTCCTCCAGCCCACCCTAGCCGCCAACATCCTGCTCAGCCCCCAGTGCCTGGCTCATTCCCCTCTGGGATGTAATAGTTCCTGAGTACCCCACCTCCACCAAACCGTGGTGTCCGAGAGGGCAGAGCCAGGCCAGATTACACTCTATCTGAAAGAATCAAACGTGAACTTTTCTATGCCTCAGTTTTCCAGCTGTAAAATGGGTGGGTTGTGTTACCTGTCTCACCTGCCTCAGTGGTTTGGCAACTATAGCGAATTAGAGGATGAGGTTGTATTTTTGAAAACAGTAAAGAGCATAAGCTTTAGGTACATGGGTAAGATCTGGGGCAAGCCTTTGAGGGCCATCCTGTCCCCCAGCACCCAGGCCTGCTGTCAGCGGGGCCCGCAGGCGAGCTTTGCAGACTTTGCCGTGAGCTGCAGGAACCGCGAGGTATGTGTGGCTGTGGAGAGCAGGCTTCTACCGAAGGTGCCATTATTGTCCAGGAAGGTGTGGTGCAAACACTGCCTGCATCTCCTCTGACGTGTGTCATGAAACATGACAGGGGCGGGGGTGGACACTGCTTTGAATTCTCTGCCCAAAGGCTCAGAGACACTGGGAAGGGTAACCCGGAGGCAGAGGCACGGGGATGTGAAGGGCGTGGCTGTGGGCCAGCACTCCTTAAAGAGGAGTGCCCCACAGTTCGGGAGGCACTCTCCCCTTCACCGTCTCAGGCTTTCCTTACAATAGTCCCACCACGTGGACACTCATTCATTCATCAGACCTTCCCTGAGCATCTCTATGCCAGCCTCATGCTGGGGGACAAGTGCCAGCCCCGGGGCGATGCAAATAATGGGGGCGGGGAGAGGAAAGGCATGGGGCAGACAGACCACCATTAAGTCAATAAAGGGTAATAGGTCCCACAAGCAGGATGCATGGGGCACACAAGAAGCATACAGGCAGCCTCGGGTCCTCATCGCACAGGTGGCATATCTGTGGTTCAGGGAGACTGAGGGTTTTGCCGAAGGCCCGTGGTGAGGATGGCGGTGGTGTACACCCCTAGGGCACCTCATGGCAGATGAGGAAGTGAACCAAGAAAATAACGGAAAAAACTGTTTCACGCAGAAGGAAGAGCAGGTGCAAAGGGCCAGAGGAAGAAGTGGTCCTTATCGACTCCGTTTCCTGGTGTGCTCATGAGCTAACTATGGGATGGGCTCTGAGAAGTCCTGCAAGGTGGACGTCCCGGACCCCCTCGAAAGGCAGGACCCATGTGAATGAGGGCTAGTGGCCACTGGAAACCCAGGCCTTGATGGGAGGACCGCCTGGTGCCCTTACCGGGTGTTGCCAGACTTCCTGCCCTCGATCAGCCTCCTAGGAAACCCCCTCCTAGGAGGCACTGCCTCCCCTCCGTCAGTTCTGCCTGCCCCTCTGGCAGGCTGCTTTCAAGTTCTCCTGGCTGTTCCCCAGTTTTGGAATCCCCAAACCTAAAAAATAACAGCCCACACATAGCGACCACAGTCTGATTCTTAGTAACATTAGCATCCCCATTACACAGATGAGAAAACTGAGACTCAGGGAAATGACATTTGTTCAGGGGCCCACATCTTATATAATAAAAGCATAATATGCAAATTGTCTCAACCAGGAGTTCGACCAGGGGGTGGGCCAGGTGGCCAACTGCCCACGACCTTGCCCCCGGAGGCAGCAGCAGGCTGGCAGCCACTAGGGGCCCTACCTGTGCACGAATTTTGTGCACTGGGCCTCTAGTCTGGAAATAAAAGGGCAAGGATTTGGCTCTTGCATCTCGGCCATTGACATGCCATCCAGACTGAGGAAGACCCGAAAATTTCAGGGCCACGTGAGCCACAGCCACGGCCACATCGGCAAGCACAGGAAGCACCCGGGGGCGGGGAGGGGGGGCGTGGTAATGCTGGCGGCTTGCATCAGCACAGGATCTACCTCAACAGATATCACCCAGGCTATGTTGGGAAGCTGGCATGAGGCATCACCACCGAAAGAGGAACCAGGACTCCTAAACAACTGTCAACCTCGGTAAATGGTGGACCCTGGTCGGAGAGCAGACACAGGAAACACCTCCAAGAGCAGGACTGGAGCTGCTCTTTCACTGATGCGGTGAGGTCGGCTACTACAACGCCCTGGGGAAGGGGAGGCTCCCAAAGCAGCCTGTCATCCTGAAGGCCACGTTCTCCCCGCAGCAGAGCCGAGGAGAAGAGGAAGGGTGTTGGTGGGGCCTGCGTCCTGGTAGCTTGAAGCTACATGGAAGGAAATTCATTAAAATATTAAAATGTCCACAAGTAAAAAAAAAGCAAGGCTCTGGAGTCACACCTGACTCAAGCCTGCCCACAGCTTCCCCTCCAGTCAAATCGTATCATCCTTCATGGGCTGCCGCCTTCGGAGCCTCTCCTCGCCCGGCCCTCACCTCCATGTCTAGAGCCTGCCTGCGTGTGGGTCAGCAGGGTCTCCCCAGGGAGGCTGGGGTCTCCTGGGGCACTGGGCTCTCAGCGGAGAGAGAAAGACCCAAGCCTGAGCATCTGCAGGTCCCCCAGCAGCAGCCCGGCCATCAGCCACCGGCATGGAGAAGGCCCGCCCTGCTCTCTCCGACATCACCCCCTGCCATTAGTCTGAATTCTAAACACATAGTTTTCAAGTGAAAACATCCATGCTTATGATGAGACACTACAGACGAGTGTAAAGTGAAAAGCCAAGCTCTTTCTCCGGAAGTCGTCACCATCAGATACCATTCAGACGCTTCGCTGGTGCAGAAGACGTGGACAGGGAGCCATAACTGCGTGTTTATTCCTCTGAAAGTCACAAACGGAGTCACACGTGACGTGTTGTTTGCAATCTGCTCTGGGCGTCCCACGAGCATCTCTGACCCTGGTACAGAAGGTTCCGGCACTTTCTTCCTACTGGCAGCAGCCTCCTCCCTTCTCAGATTCTTGTAGGCCCCTCTCTACTCACCCCTCGGGGTGTCTGCGCGGAGAAACTGAGGCAACAGGTGCGGGTTCCCAGCCTGGCCCAGGGCAGGGGCATGGGGTCGTGCCGCGGGCCAGGCCAGCTGGGTCCCAGGTGGAAGCGAGGTGAGAGTGTGTCCGCGGCGGGAGAACATCCTCCCTCTCCCTCTTCCTCTGAGCTGTCTCACAGGCACCACCACCCCCCCCCCGCCCCGCGCCGATCCCCCACACCTCATAAATCTGCAGGCGGTCAGCCCGATGCCTGCGTCCGCGGAGACTCCCAGAAAAAGCTGAATGCTGGGGAAGGGAAGGAGCTTGGGTCTGGAAGCTCCCAAGGCCCTGGGCCCTGACCTGGCTGGGCCCTGTCCTGGGGTCCGGGGGGTGGGGGGGGTCAGTCTGACCCAAGGCTCTCTGTGCCTGCCCCAGGGGACCTTTCCCATCCAGCTGCCCAGCTGAGCTTCCTGCCTCCCCTACGGACCACTCTGCTGCCCATCCATCCCCAAACCGCAGGCGCACAGACCTTTCTCGAACACCCCTTTTATCATGTCACTCCCTGCCTGTGGCCTGCTGGTGGCTCCCCAGTGCCTGTGGGAGAAAGCACAAACCTCTTCCCCCAGAATTCCTGAGCCGGCCCAGCCACCCCTTCCAGCCTGATGCCTCCCACCCCCACCCTGAGCCCTCTGCTGCGCTGGTTTGGCTCCTTCAACTTCCCCATGTTGCCTGGGTCCATGAAATGGACACCCATGTGTCCAGCATGTGGGCTGCTCCCTCCCCACGGTGTGACCCTGGGCACATCACTGATGCCCCTGAAGCCTACCTTCTCCTCGGAAAAAGACCTACCTTTCTCCCGAGTCCCGGTCAGGGCATACGCCCGGGTTACAGGAGGCAGCTGATTGATGTCTCTCCCTCCCTCACTCTCCCTTCCTCTGTGAAATCAATAAAAATATATTTTTTTAAAAAGAACTACCTTTCTAGAGTTGGCCAGAGAATAGCATAAGATGAGCTCTGCAAAATGCAGGGATAGTGCTTGGCCTTTCATAAGATCTAAATAAATGTCAGTCTCCTTCCTTTCTTCCCTGTGCATAGTAATAATAATGATAATCCTATATAATAAAAGGGTAATATGCAAATTGACCATAAGAGCAGAACGACTGGGAATGACTGGTCACTATGACACACTTTGACCATCAGGGGGCAGACGCTCAATGCAGCAGCTGCCCCCTGGTGGTCAGGGCACTCCCACAGGGGAGCTCTGCTCAGCCACAAGCCAGGCTTACGGCTGCCAGTACAGTGGTGGTGGTTGGAGCCTCTCCTGCCTCCTTAGTAGTGCTAAGATGTCCAACTGCAATTCAGGCCTACTCCCTGCTGGCAAGTGGACATCCCCTGAGGGCTCCCAGGTTGCCAGAGGGATGTCTGACTGCCAGCTTAGGCCCAATTCCCCCAAGGTGCGGGTCTAAGCCAGCAGGTGGACATCCCCTGAGGGCTCCCAGACTTAGAGAGGGCACAGGCCGGGCTGAGGGATCCCCCCCCCCCGCCGCCCAGTGCACAAATTTTTGTGCACCGGGCCTCTAGTAATAATAATAGTAATAGCAGCAAACGCAGAGAGCTTGTGCCAGGCTCAGTTGGAAACATTTACATGTATTACTTTATTTAATCTTCCGAACATCCAATGGAATAGGCACTGTAATATCCCCATTTTATAAAGAAGGAAACTGAGGCACAGGTCAGTGAAGTAATTATCCAAGGTCGTGTGACCTTCTGGGGCAGAACTAAGATTTGAACTCAATGCACCCAGCATCCCCAGGAAGCCTTCTCAAAGCCAATCCTCTACTAACAAGGACTCAGAGATTCACCCTGAGGGCACTGAACTGGGATTGAGGGGAAAAGGAGAGACCCCTGGGACAGGTGGGCCTTCCTGAGGCTCTGGTTCTCCCCACAGACAGTAGCTTGGGCGAAGGTAGCCTCCTGCCCGTTCGCTCTCCGGATCCCCTCTCCTGAATCCATCTAAAAATACTAAAATGCTGTGCAAGCGTGTGGAAGTGAGTTTGGCAGGTCAGTGCAGCGTAAGGAGATCCAAGTTTGTAGCTTCCATGTGCCGTGGACAAGCCCCTTCCCTCACTGGACTTGTTTTCTCACCAGGGTTGCGAGAAGCTTTCGCAGGAGCAGATATTGCATTCTAGAGACAGAGAGAACATTCCCGCCTTTCAATTCTCCTCAATCCCCGGGCCCCTCAAAGACAAAGTCTGCCCTGGGGGCTGCTGAGACTTGACCTCTCTGAAACCCCTCACAACCGGCCAGCAGGCGAGCCTCAGGCCGGGGCCGGTGTGGAGCGGTCTCTGGCACTGGCTTCTCACCAGTAGCTGCTCCTCACTTTACCTGCCTCTCCCTCCAGCTCAGTGCCTGCAGGGCCCCACCCTGTCATGTACAGAAACACAGGGAAGTGCAAGGCAAACAGCAACCTCGGTGAGCGAGGACAGCGCCGGTTCCGAGGTCAAGGAATCTCCAGGGTCCCACGCGAGGTCCCGGGGAGATGGAGCCCCAGTGGCCCACAGCAGGGACCTGTCTGCAACCTGTCCTTGTGTCACCTCTGCCTGCCTCCCCAGGGCCCTCTGGTCCCTGCACCCTGCTATCACCCTGTCCGGTTTCTGCTGCACTTGGAGGTTACAGGTACCTTCTGTTTGTGTCAAGAGATATTGCTCTCATTTGTGGCAGGGATATGGATTTCCCTTTATACATCGACAGGAGTGAGTCCTCCTCTATCCACGGTTTCAGTTACCTGCGGTCAACCACAGTCCGGAGATATTAAGTGAAAAATCCCAGAAATAACAGTAAATAGGATTCAAATTGCACCTCATTCTGATTAGCGTGATGAAATCTCAGCGCCGTCCCACCCAGGACGGGTATCATCCCTCGGTCCAGAGTGTCCGTGCTGCGTACACTACCCGCCCATCCGTCACTTAGCCGCTCCCTCGGCTAGCAGATCGACTGTCGTACCACAGCGCTTGGGTGCCCTCGTCACCCCTATTTTATTCAGTAATGGCTCCAAAGCCACTCACGTAACTGTTACTATAGCATGCTGCTATAAGCGTTCTTTTCTATTATTATTTGTTGTTCATCTCTTTCTGTCCCTAATTTATAAGTTAAACTTGAGCAGAGGTATGTATGCACAGGGGAAAAAACGTAGGATAGGTAGGATCTGTTACTAACTACGGTTTCAGGCATCCACTGTGGGTCTTGGAACATGTCCCCTGCAGGTAAGGGGGAAAGGACTGCACTCCAGTAAATAGAAAAGTGAATCATTTCAACAACAACAGTGGGAACACAGCTCGAGACAACAGAAATTGAAACTGACAACTGGAAACCACAGGACAAGAGATGTCTGAGCCCCACCAAGCCCTGCCATTCTGGTGTGGTTTAGGGACAGTCCTGCGAGCTCTGTGGGTTGCAAGGGCTTCTTGGCTAGCCCGTCTCTCTCCGGGAGTGGCCACCGAGGGTTCAATATTTGTGGGGTATCCCTGGAGGAGCCCACGGATGTCCTGGCATGCAGAGTGCTCAGGCTCAGGGTCTTGCAGGGGCTGGCACCCTCAGGGACCCAGCACCCACCCTCATCTATCTTCGGCCCATGTAAGGGTGAAGCCAGGTTGGGGAGCAGGCTCTGAGCCTTTCCCCTCGGCCCCCCAACCCCTGCACGCTCTGGGCTGGAGGTAGAGGCTGCGGGAAGGCCCCCTCACCACATCTGGAGCTCATTACGCCGAGAAGCTGGAGAGGCTAAGGATATAAATGGGTCCAGCAAGGGTTTAGATAAATACAGGGATGATAGATCCGCACCAGGTTATTGAGGGGAAGTGAGAGGATGTTCGGGGAAGATCCTTAACCTTGTCAAGCTCCTCCGACAAACTGTCCCCGGGGGGCCTGTCGACTCAGCAGCCTCATCTCCTGCCTCTCCCCCACACACAGCCCACGTGAAGCAGAGGCAGAGACGGCTGCCTCTCAGGACGCCACGCTTTTGCCCGGGCTGCTTCCTCTGCGTGGCATGCCCTCGCCTTCCCCTTTCACTCGGCTCAGGGAAGCCTTCCCTGACCACCCACGCCGGGCGTGGCACCGTGGCCTTCACGGCGTGGGACTCGTTTGTCTGTCTGCGGGACCCACCTGAGACTCGTGCAGGGCCCTGGGTGTAGCAATTAGGCAACGGAGGTAGCGACCAGGATGTGTGCCAAGCACTCCACCTGCACCGGCTCAATCGCCACAACAACCCGGTGAGGCAGGTCCCCTGGTCATCATCCCCAGTTTAGAGATGAGAAACCTGAAGCTCAGAGAGGTGAAGCGACTTGCCCAAGGTCACACAGCCAGGAAGTGGGGAAGTCAGGACGCACATCTAGGGCAGCCAGACTTTGGAACCAATGCCTGCTCTCCCACACCACGATGCCTCACCCAGTGGTGGGTGAAAAAAGATGGTTGACTGGAAGAACGAGTGAGGAACAAAACATCAGCCAAGATCCGACTCCGCCCAGCCCTTTTTCAGAGGCTCTGACGGGAAAGGGGGTGTTATTGGCTTGTATGTCCCATCTACACGGTAGGAGTGCTGCGCAGTGATTTTTCTGTCTACACAAGACATACAGACAGTCATAAATAGCAACTGCAGAGCGCCTCAGACATGACGAAGACCATTCGTCAGGTTTAGCCTCTCGGTAATCCTGCTTGCTAGGTTTCATCTGACAGACAAGGAAACTGAGGCTGAGGGAGGAGAAATGACCCACTCACGGCCATGGCGCCAGTGCTCAGCCAGGATCCTGCGGGTGGAATCCCAGGCCAGTGCCTGATTTGGGGAGAAGCTGGCCTTGATTGCCTCATCTCTATGATGGGGACATGGACTCCACTGTATTCCCCTCTTCACTGGAGCCTCATGTCCCTCCAGGACAAAGAGGTGGCCCTGAGGATCAGTGACTCAGAAAGCAGCAAGCAGTGGCATCTGCTCCTACCTCACTTCTGCATCCCTCCAGCCAACGGCCCTCGACTTTGTTCCTCCGCACTTGACATGAGGACAGCAAAGCTCAGTGGGCCCAAGCATCCTGCTGAAGATGGGAACCTGGTGGAATCAGGATTTAAGCCCAGCTCACGTCTCTCTGCAAGGCAGAGGTGTGGAACCTTCTAGAAAGGCATGAAAGTGAGGAAGGTAAGCACGGACGGCAGACGGAGGACTACTTCCTGCTCAGGCTGTACTGAGAGAGCAAGCGAGCGAGTCCTGGCAGAGAATGTAGAGAATGTGATGGAAGTCAGCTCAGCTGGTGGCCAAAATGCTGATACAGGGTTGGCCTGAGGTGAGGGCCTGTCTGTGCAGGAAGCAGCAGAGACAACGGGATCACCTTACAGCACAGGACACCTCCAGGCAGGTGAACACAACTCAGCACACCTCCTCCCAGGTGCCCCACTGGCCCTGAGTGCGGGAAGCAGACAGGGTGTGGGCTGCAGGTGAGATCTCAGCCCCATCTACCCTTGCTGTGTGACCTTAGGCAGGTTCCATCCCCTCTCTGAGCTTCAGCTTCTCCACTAGCAAATGAAGGGCTTGGACTAGACCAGAGTTCCTCAAACTTCAGTCATTCCTAAACTATTTAACCATGTAACCACTTGAACAACACTTTTAAATGGACTCCCCTATATATTTTTTTTTTTCGGAAATAAATTGAGTAAAGGAAAAATCAAGTTACTACTATAACTAGAAGAAAGCCAGCACTGATTCCTATAACCAGAAGTAGTTTGGCGAGGTGGTTAAGAACATGGCCTGTTGAGCCAGCTGCCTGGCTTCATAACCCTTGCTCTGACACTCACTGTGTGACCATAGGCAAGTTACTTAGCCTCTCTGTGCCTCCTCAGCTTACTCATCTGCAGGCTTAAAATAATAACAGCGCCTAAATCATAAAGTTGGGATGAGGATAAAAGGAGTTGATATTTGCAAAGTAGTGGCACTTAGCAAGTTTGTTAAATAAAAATAAAAATACATAAATTACGCGCAGTGAAAGTGAGAGGGTGCCCTGGCATTCCAGCTCCTTAGTAGGGTCTGAGCTTGAGGCCTGCTTTTCCTTATTGAAAAGGGAGATTAGGGGCTGTCAGCGAGGTGTTGGAGACATGTTGGCAGGAAACAGACTTTCTCCGTGAGTAATCAGCAGGGGTGGAGGAGAAGGCAAGGGGAACTTTCTCACCGTGTGATTCAGTGTCATTTAATGCCATTTCCGCGTGCCTCCCAGAGTCTGCTCTGCTGGAAGCCCTGGAAAACACGGGGCTAAAGCACATCTGAAGTCTGACGACCTGGGACTCCAGAAAGAGAACAGAGCAAACCTCTGATGCCACAGCACCCACTCCACCCCAGGTCCCTTCCTTCTCCAGCCCCTTTGCCTGCTAAAAATCCTGCACTGGGGCAGCGCTCCTTGCCCTGGATTTTCTTGGTCGGCCCTGATTTAATAAACTGCCCCACTCCAGCCGTGGCCGTGGCTCAGATGGTTGGGTGTCATCCTGTGTCCAAAAAGGTTGCAGGTTCGATTCCATTAGGGCGTATACCCAGGTTGCAGGCTTGACCTTCGGGGAGGGGGAGGGGAGAGGGAGGGTGTGCAGAAGGCAGCGGATTGATGTTTTGCTCTCACATCAATGTTTCTCTCTCTCTTTCTGCCTTCCTCTCTTTAAAAACAAACAAACTAAACTATCCCCCTCCATTCCTTCTCATAGGGAGGTGGACTTCCAGTCCCATTTCTGACCTGCCTTGGGCAAGTCACATCCTTGCTCTATTCCATTTCCTCATCTGCCAATGCAGGATAAAACGACCCACCCCAGAGGGTGGCTGGGGTGTCAACACAGTAACACCTTCGGGCAAGTCACTTCACCTCTCTGCGCCTGGGCGCATAGCTAGTACTCAATACACGACGACTGTTATAAATAAGTTCCATGTGAGAAAAAAGCCCTTTGTCAAACTGTGTCTTAACGACAATAATCGTAGCACTTCATCCATTCTCTCCTCAGACCCATCCTTCTGTCTGACTGTCTTTCTGAGTGTCCCGCTCATCTCAGCACCCTCGGCTTCTGGTGTAGGGATGGAACCCAATGGAAGCCCAGCTGAGTTTATTGGATGAATGAATGAATGAATGAATGAATGAATGGCTCAGGTGAACCTGAGCTACCTGGGCTGGGGGTATGAGAGGGAGCAGTAGCCTTCCCCTCTCCATCCCGGGCCTCATACCCTCAGCTTCTATTTCTCTTCCCTCCATGAGGCACAGGAAGGGGCAGCTTTCCTTGGTGGGAGCTGATGTCATGCTGAGACCTGTGACATCAGACAACCAAAACCTCTCTGCCCTCACCGTGGAATTGAACACCTTGGTCTGAACTGCTCAGCTCACTCCCAGGTCTCTGCTGATGTCTACACGATGGGCCAGCCCTGGGCTCGGCCGTGTGAGAGGAGAGGACTCCACAGCACATGCGCATCCCAGGCCCTGCCCTCCATTCCTTTCTCTAGGGCAGCACTATGTGCTGCGATCCAAAGTCACAACTACAAAGGAACAGGACAGCCCCTGGTGGCAATCAGCTCTTCGACAAAAGGCTCCGTGACATGTGTAGTCTACCCTGTCGTGCTTCATAAAATACTATGTGCTCTGCTATTCCCAGAAGGAACTGGAGAGAAGTTTATGTATGATATTTAAATTACATTTACATTTTAGAAGCATCCAGAAAGCCCTTAGAAATAAGGGAAAGAGGATTATTCTATGAATCTGGGATGCCATAATGGCTGTCATCAGAAACAATGTTTGCTCTGAGCTTCCTAGTAGCCAAAGTGAGAAGGGAAGCAGGTTGAGAGGAGAAGATAAGTGGAAAAAAGAACAACAGTCAAAACTTACTGAGTGCTGACTCTGTGCCAGGCGTTAAGAGCTTTATATGTAAAAACATGTTCAATGTTCACAGTAACCCAGTGAAACAAACCAGATTTCTCCTTCCCCTTTTACAGATGGCGAAACTGAGGCAAGAGAGAATAAGGAACTTGATCACGTGGCTAGCGAGATTTTAACTGGGAAATGTGGCTCGCAAGCCGCCTTAACACTTAGCCACTGTGCTATTTTGCCAGACCCTTACCTGTGCTTTGTCATTGGATTTACAAAACTCTTAGGGGGGGGGGGGGTGTTATTATCTTCATTTGGGGAATGATGTAACAGAGGCACAGAGAGGTGAAGTGACTTGCCTCAAGGTACACAGCATGTCAGTGGGGAGTGGGGCCTGCCAACATCACTGCCCTTCCCCTCCAGCAGACTAGCTCAGCTCCACAGCACAAATGCTCTAGAGCTCATGGCCCAACAAAAGGGCGCAAAGCTCTCCCCAAATGCTCTAGAGCTCATGGCCCAACAAAAGAGCGCAAAGCTCTCCCCAGGTGACGAGACAAGTCACACCTGAGTGGCAGTGGAATCCAGACGGCTCTCCCACAGGCCACCTCTGATGACAAAGGTCCCGGATGACTGGGGGTCTGGCAATGCCGAGGTGTTTGCTTTGGGCCTCTGGATGGGTGAGTCATCTCAGAGCCCTCTGCCCGGCCCCTGCAGGTGGGGTTTGGAGGAGCTCGCTTTGCCCTATCAGCGCCACAAAGAGCCCCTAGAACAGCCTGGTTGGTGCAGAGCTCACAGGCCTTGTGGGAGTCTGACCTCAGGCAGGTCACTTCATTGCCAGGGATACAATGCCAAGGCCGAAGTCATATAGTTCAGAGTCTGGCTCATAGAAAGCAGTAATTTTTAGCTGTTATCAATCCAGTTGACCTGGCCTGGGCCTCTCTGTGGTCCACAGCCGCTCAACCCACGATGGACAGACAGGAGTGCCTGCCTCGCTGGGGCCCTGGCTCAGTGAGCAAGGCTGAGGCAAAGGCAGTTAGCTCTGCCCCATCCACAGCTCTACCTGTTTCTAGTATGAAGCAGCTGGTGTGGAGCCCGAGTTTCAATCCCAGCCCTGCCTCTAACTGTCTGGGTGATCTGGGGCCAGCCAATCCTCCTCTCTATGCCTCAGTTTCCCTTCTGTAAACTCTGAGGCTTGGGCTGAGGGGATTACTCCCTGGCTGGCTGTCACTTCATCCTTGTTTCATCAGACTCGGTAAAGCTCTCGAGGAGGGAGGTGGGGCCCGTCCTTGCCCATTTCCAGAAACGAGGAAAGCAATGCTGGGAAGGGGAAGGATTTACACTGAGGCTGCTGGAGGACAGAATGGTGCTGAGGGGCGTGTGGAGCGGTGGACGTGTGGGGACGTGGCCCCAGACAGAGCTGGGTTTGGATCCCAGCACCTCCTCCACTCCCTTGCTGGAAGGTCACGAAGAGAACGCTGAACACCTTCCTGGCCTGACTCCTGCAGCTTGAAGAGTGGGGGCCAGAGCCCCTTGCAGGGCGTGGTCAGGAGGAGGGTGGCCCCAGGGCCTGGCCCGGCCCACGTGGTCCATCAGGAGACTTTGTTAAACTTCACAAAAGGCCAATTTCAGCATTGCATCTCTCCCCGGGAGTGGCTGGCTTCCTGCTGCTCCCAGGATAAGGGCACACAGGGTGGGGCTTGTCCAGAAGCCCCCAGGCATCGCAGCCTCATCCCACTCTCTCTCTCCCAACCTCAGTTCCAGCCACTCCAGGCCCTTTCAGCCTCCAGGGATCCACACCCTCGCTGGGTCTTTCCCCAAACTGTTCCCCCTCGTGGGTGAGCATTCCCTTCCCTCTGAGCCAGATCGACTCCCAACTCACCTTTCCCACTGCCTATGAGTGTCACTTCCTCCAGGAAGCCTTCCCTGCCTTCCTTCCTGACCTGGTTCTCCCTGACAACTTCTGAAGTCGTTGTCTGAGCTGTGTTTGTCCCATGTCTGAGCTGTGCTTGTCCCATGTCTGAGCTGTGTCTGTCCCATGTCTGAGCTGTGCTTGTCCCATGTCTGA